>PVKH010044020.1:0-10656 GCA_004027955.1 Chaetophractus vellerosus | reverse complement strand
AGAGAGCCATCAGAGGATTCTCAACTGTTTAAACTTGAAACCTGCTCCCATTCCTACCTTCTGAGAGATTTAGGGAAAGTCCATAAGTTTTCCCAACATATTATGGCAAAAGCAGCTGCCTATGGAGACTTCGGGCTCAGTGTTCAAGGGAGCATGCAACAAAGTACTGTTTTCCCGAAGTGGTGAAGTGCTGTGTGTTTGCAGCTTCTAACAGGGTCACTCTGGTGCAGGACTGACCCCCAATCTCTGATCATAGGTTTTTGACAGCTTTGTCAGCTGGAATGTTACCAGTGCTGTGAATTAACTCTTTAAGGATTAGGTTTTGTGGACTTTCATATACCTGAATCACCTGGTCACATGAGTAGAAAGGACAATACCCTCACCAGAGTAAAAGTTTGCACTTAGGAAAATGCTTGATGAATTGTCCAGAGCATTAGAGTCTTCCAGTTTCTTGAAATGCATAGAATTTTTCAAGGTTAGAGCTTTGCCCAAACTAACACAGAAACTAACCCCCGTACTGGGATGGGGTTTGTGTGATGTGCCCAAACAAAGAACTGCTTGCTGGATCTTTCATAGGTACTTGAAAACTGCAGGCATTGCCAGGTGAGGGCACCAGTGCCAGGGTGTAGTGGAGCCAAGAGTCATGTGCTTGGATCACCAGTTGAGGGACAGCAAGTATGCCACTAGAAAAATATCCAAGTCCACTGGTGGGGCACTCTCATCATGGACTCTATTTTAGATCTTGTGCTTTCCTGTAATCTTGATACCACCCCCAAAGTGGTGAATGCACTTTCTCAAATGGCACACTTTATTTCTTGGACATCACCATTCCCTCCACATTCTCCAGATCCTGCAACCCTTCTCAGGAAGGAAAACTTTCAACTCCTTGAAGGACAAATATTGTTGATGTCAGACTCTTGCTCCAAGTTTATATCTTGTGTGGTGGTTTGGAACTGTATGTACCCCAGAAAACTGTTCTTAAATCTTATCCATTCCTGTGGGTATAAACCCATTGTAAGTAGGACATTTGATGAGGCTACTTCAGTTAAGGTGTGATCCACGTCTTTTAGGGCGGGACTTAATCTTATTACTGGAGTACTTTGTAAATGGATTGAAGAGAGAGAGAGAAATGGAGGTAGAGAGAGAGAGAGAGAGCGCGCGCCACAGAAGGAAGAAGTTGAAATCAACGAAACCCAGAAGAGAAGGGTGAGATTCAGCAGATACCACCATGTGCCTTGCCTTGTGGGAGAGGCACCAAGGATTGCTGGCAGCTGGACTTTGGGATGAAGCATTGTCTTGATAATGCCTTGATTTGGACAGTTTCATGGACTCAAACTGTAGGTTAGTAAATTCCCATTGTTTAAGCCAACACATTTTCATGGTATCTTCTTTAAGCAGCCTAGGAAATGAAAACATCTTGGTTTTCAAGAGTACTGTTCAAATCCCCTCATGTCCACAAAACATGTTCACTATCACCTGGTATGGTTTGATGGCCTGATGGAGCAATTCAACTGGCCCCATGGTAATACCCTTTTCCTACTCATTCTACACAAATTATGATTTCCTTGTCCACTCCAGAATCTACACAGAACAACTGAATTACACATCCATCCAAAATACACCCATTCAGAGCAACTTTTCTCTCATCTCAGGTGGTTGGTCACTACTTGTAGAAGCTGTAGACCACTCATAGAGAACTGCACACTCCAGTAATCACAAGAACCATGTAAAACATAATTTGTCTGCCACATAACCTCAAGAGAGATCATTTGAATATGATAGGACAAATGAGTTTGTCCTCAAATAATATCTATTCATACTTAGTACTGTAAGACTAGTCCCTGGGGCCATTAAAAGTAACAAAACTATCAACACTTTGATCTTCCAATTCTAAATACTCTTTTTCATGGTTGTCTGCCATGAATGACTGGCAAGTCCTCATATTCCCAGATCTCAGCTCCAGGGAGGAATTTAGTTTCTACCCCATCCCAGACCCTATAAATTTAGCCAGTGGTGGCTTACACCATATAATGTTGAAAGCAAGTGATGGGCAGTAATGCTTGCTCCCTGCTTACTCTAAGGAAATAGTCTCTACTATCTCTGGTCCCACAGAAGCCTCATCACATGGCGTGGCTCCCCACCTCTCCAAAACAGGGGACAGAGATTTGGGCACTCCAAACCTTAGAAAGCTTCTAATCCTTTCTTTGTCCATTGAAATATTTTCCATCCTTCATGACCCAGTTCAAATGATCACTTGCTTTTTATAAGCGTTATCTGATCACCCAGCTAGAATTAATTGATCCTTCCTCTGAGCTTGTATAGGCATCTACTGCAGGGAAGAGGATGGGTGAGTGGCAATTTAGATACAGTATTTACTAAATGACAGATCTGTGCTAATAAAAAATTACCTTATTTAGTTCTTACAACCACACTGTGAGACAGGTATTTTCAGTTCCCCAGGTAAAAAACAAAACAAAACAAAACAAAACAAAACAGAAAAACAACTAAGGCTCAGAGAAGTATTATAACTTTCTTAATATCACTTAGATATTAACTGGAAGAACAAGGATTCATAAGGGAGTCTGTTTCATATAAAAATTATGTATACTTCACTTTATACCACACTATCTCCAAATTTATTTCATTTTCTCATGTGGTGTATATAGAAATTAACATCAGTGTTGCAAACTCAATTCCTTCAAGGGTCAAGCAGATGATATAATTGTGTGAAGTGGCCAAATGTAAGTCAGAAAAGGATGAGCTGGGGAGTGCATGCCGGTTTAAAACATCCAAATTATAAACTTAACAAAACGAGAAAACAAAAGCTGGGCTATGGACCAAATTTACCTACAAGCCACAAATGTGCAAACCTTGGTTAATATCTGATTTCATGACCAAAGTGTAAGATCTTTCAGAGCTGGGACTGTGAACATCTCATTTTAGCAAACCCTATAGTGTCTCTTCCAAGAGTAGATACCCGATAGATACCCATTCAATTGAATGAAAAAATGAAATCCTTCCCTTTAATCTCCAAATTGATTGTCATTTTGTTCCTATAGAATGTGTCTATACCAAGTTTGGTGATTTGGAGCTGTATGTACCCTAGAAAAACATGTTCTTAAATATAATCCGTTCCTATGGGTGTGGACCCACTGTAAGTAGGACATATTGAAGTAGCTACTTGAGTTAAGGTGCGATCCACCTCAATCAGAATGGGTTTTAATCCTCTTCCTGGAGTCCTTTATAAGAGAATGAAATTCAGACAAAGAGAAAGAAGCCACAGAAGCAAGAAGCTGAAAGCAATGGAACCCAGAGGAGAAGGGAAAGACCAGCAGATACTGCCATGTGCCTGGTCATGAGACAGGGGAGTCAAAGGTTGAACGCAGCAGGCCTTTGAGAAGAAAGCATCACCTTGATGATGCTGTGGTTTGGACATTTTCTCAGCCTCAAAAGTGTAAGTGAATAAATTACCATTGTTTAAGCCAAACCATTTTATAGTATTTTGCTTTAAGCAGCCTTGGAAACTAAAACACCAAGATAATTTAAAACTATCAAAATAATTTGGTTAAATTTCCTCTCCTCTAAAATTTTGAGGAGAGAGATGAGACGTGAAGACCAAAACTTAAGGGTTGGTCTGAATCCTTGTTCTTGGCCTAAAAAAAAAAAAAAAATCACAAAATATAAGCTTGGTTTCCAGTCACACTGAAGATGTGGTAGGCTTAATGGATGTGAGTGGTTTTACCACTTAGATGCATTTTGTGTAAGCTCTGCTTAAAATCAGGGTGTGTGAGATGAGGCTTTGAATGAGACACAGGTGTGCCTCGTGAGTGTGCCTGTGGGAATAATGGCTCTGGCCAGTTCTTCATTCCACAGGTTACTCATCCCCGGCCAATACATCAATCTAATTGGCCTTGCAGAGAAACCCTGTATGTGGTTTTCAAAACACAGAAGATGAAAGAGAATTGCTTCAAGGAAGCCAAGATCCAAAAAACACTGTCAATTACTGTTGGTTTTCTGACAGGGAAGATTTATGGGTACTCTTATTTTATAAAAATTATAAAGCCTCTGAGCTAAAAATAAGTACCTGAACCCAAACCAGAGGATGAAAAGATTATTTTGTCATTCAGGAATGTGTTTGCCTTCATGTTCTACCATTGCAGGCTTTGTATGAATTTACACATACTAATTCTCTCAGTATGAAGTTTAAAGTTGTCCTTAAAATAGAAGGGTCTACTTAGGACAAGGTTACCAAATAGATCTTTAAGGAGGAGAAGGATAATTGTCCGGTAATGACTTAAAATCCGTGTTCATGGGTAGGGTCATTTCAAACAAATACTGATACATTTTGTAAATCTTCCCAATAAACTTTGAGGTTTTGAAATCATTTATTATCATTCTGTGGCTACATTAACTACTATTTTTCAGGCCACAAAGGTTGCCCATGCACAACTGGAACTCTTAAACCTTTATTTCCTATATTTATTTAAGTGTAGTGGAACATGTTTTAAATTAATTTTTGTACTACTTTTGCCCAGATTTCTTCACATAAAGTTATTTTTAGTTAGACAAATATAGTATACTAATATAATGTATAGGACAGCATAAATCACTAACATTTGCTGCTTAGATTTAGATCTCTGCTTTTTAGCTTGCATCTTGGGAATTTCTCAGTAAATCAGTAAATGAGATTTGCCTCAGTTCCTACTAGTAATACTTGAGATGTTTTGAGTTTCCTATCGCTCTTTGGATTTCGATTCCTCATCTCTCAACCCATCCCCTGCTCCAAAAACATACACCTCCCCTTTCCTGTATTCTCCTGTTTTTGTTACAATACTGTTTTTTTTTTTAGTTTTTGAATTAATATTCAGTGTTCACATTATTATGACAATGTAAATATATAAGAAGATAAATATGTAAATATGATCACATGTACAATGAACTTTATGTGATACTGTATTTAACATACTTAAAATCCTTTTTATATTCTCTGGAATTAATATATGAATGTTTTGAGTTGGACATGCACTCTACAGTTTATTCCTTTATGGCTTACATTTGGTTACATCACACACCTGATCCCTTAAAGAATTGTGTCTGTGGTCATATAATCCACACCAGTGAAAGAACTTTCCGAAAGGACTCTAAAACTACTTTCAATCCAGTCAAACACATCAGGTTGTCTATCAGTTCCTTTTTTCTTCGTCCCTTGGAAATTTCCCTTCTGGAACGCTCCATCTCCTGCTGTGATCTATACTAGCCCATTCTAAGCCCACTGCACAGCTGCTGCCATGAACTTCTTCTCAAGGAAATGGTAGATTACAAAAATGGCCAGAATCCTTCACTCTCCCCAAATCCATACCCCTGGCAATGTGACTTTGTAGCTCCTCCCATCAAGCACTAAAATCTATTTCCCCTTCCTTTAAGCTTGGCTGGATTTGTGACGTGCTTTGGCCAATAGAAGCTGAAGGAATCGATGATGTGCTGGTTCTGAGCCTATGCCTCCTCTTTCATTCTTAGACCCCTGCTGCCCCTATGATAACCATCCCAGCTGAACTGGGAGAGTGAGAAACCACAGGGAGCAAGGATGATCTCTCCCAGCTGCGGCTGTCCTAGCCTAGGTGGCCCCAGTCATCCCAGATCCTGACTGCAGATGCATGAAACCAGCCAAGACCAGAACTGCCCAGCTAAGCCTAACTCAACTTGCCAACCTATAGAATCTTGGACTAAATAAATAGTTGCTGTTTTAAGTGACTACATTTTGTTGTGATGTCATACAAAATCTTATACAGCTAGTTCTAAGAGAATGTGTCATAGAAATTTATGGAAGGAGGAAAGACAGCATCTTGAATATAGGGCAGTGGTTTTGATCTTCATTAGGCCCTTGGGGCTCAGGATTCTGAAGTAGCAGCAGTAGCTCCTGTTCAAGAATAGGTTGACAGTGCTTTTTTTTCTTTCTTTCTTTAAATTGATATATAATTCACATACTATAAATTCACCCTTTTAAAGTGTACAATCCAGTGGCTTTTAGTATAGTCACAGAGTTGTGCATCTCTCCCATTATCTAATCCCAGAACATTTTTATTACCCCTCAAAGAAACCCAGTACCCATGAGCAGTCTCTCTCCATTATCTCTCCCCCCAGACTGGGCAACCACTAATCTACCTTCTGTCTCTATGATTTGCCTATTCTGGATTCTGAACATTTCATATAAATGGAATCACACAATATATGGCCTTCTGTGTCTGGCTTCTTTCACTTAGCATAGTATTTCAAGGTTCATTTGTGTTACAGCATTTAGCAGTACTGCTTTCCTTTTTTATTGCCACATAATATTCCATGGTATGGATATACCATGTATTGTTTATCCATTTATCAGTCAAACATTTTGACTGTTTCTGCTTTTTAGGTGTTATGAATAGTATTGCTATGAACATTGGGATACAAGATTTTGTGTGTATATGTATTTTCAATCCTTTTGGTTATACACCTAGAAGTGGAATTGTTGAGTAATATGGTGACTCTATGTTTAACTTTTTTGAAGATTTGCCATAAACGGTTTTCCAAAGAAGCTGCACCATTTTATTTTATTTTATTTTATTTTGAAATATGTTCAAACTTACAGGACATTTACAAAAGTCATACATACCTCATATACAGAACTCCAACATACTCTTGCCTCCTCTTGACCAGATACCCAGAGCCACTAATTTTAACTTTTTGTCACATTTACAGAATCCTCTATCTATCTAATCTATCTATCTACTTTCTGAACACTGGTATGTAGGCTATATTAATCATGCTCCTTGAACACTTAATACTGTCATGTACATTTCCAAAGAACAAGGATATTCACTTACATAACCACCTTAAGTGCAGTTATCAAGTTCAAACTATTTAACATTAATATAAAGCTTACATTCTATACTCTAATTTTTTCATATGTCCCAATAATGTCCTTTTGAGCTTTGATTTCTCCCTTGTTAGAGCTCATACAGGATTCTGCATTGCATTTAATTGTTGTCTCTTTTGTTGTTCTTTCTTTTTTTTTTTAAATTGTGGGAACATACATACAATATAAACATTTCCATCTCAACCATGGCCAAACACACAATTTAATAGGATAAATGGCATTCAAAATATTGTGATACCTTTATCACCTTCCATTACTAAAACTTTCCCTTCTCCCCAAATGGAAACTATCCCCATTATGCATTAATTTCCCATTCTCCCCGCCTCCTACCCCTGACAATTTGTACTCTAATTTCTGTCTCTGTCAGCTTGCATATTCTCTGATTTTTTTTGGAAGTTACCATGGAGATTAAACTTAACAGTGTGTGTGAAGGGGTATCTCATCATGGTTTTCATTTGCATTTTTCTGATGACTAAAGACGTTGAGCATCTTTTCATGTGCTTATTGGCCATTAGTATATCTTGTTTGGAGAAATGTCTACTCAAATCATTTTCCCATCTTAAAATTAGGTTATTTGTCTTTTTATTGTTGAGTTGTAAGTGTTCTTTATATATTTTGGATACTAAATCCTTATTGGTTATATGACTTGCACATATTTTCCCCCATTCAGTGTGTTGCCTTTTCATTTGCTCTTGTACTTTGCAGCATAAAAGTTTTTAATCTTGTTGAAGTACGATTTATCTAAAGTTTTCTTGACTGGTTGTGCTTCACATGTCATTCAAAAATCATTGCCTAATCCAAGGTCATGAAGATTTATACCTATGTTGTCTTCTAAGAGTTTTGTAGTTTTAGCTCTGACATTTAAGTTTTGATCCATTTTGAATTAGTGTTATATATGGTGTGAGGTAGAGTTACAACCTGATTCTTTTGCATATGGATATCCAGATGAGAGACTTTTCTCGTTGACCATATGTGGTGTACAGGTGAATTTCTTCCCTAAGCAACTCTAATACAAGAAGTGAGATAGCAGCACAAGCTGAAAAATGCCTTCTCACAAGACACCGTGGAGGCCATATTATTAGACAGAGCCTACTTGCAGGCAGCTCCAAAGTACCAAGAACCCAGAGGACAGAAGAACAAGGGCAATTAAAAAGCTAAACACATTGAGTGAAAAAGATTGGCACCTCATGTAATCCCTGGTATGGGAGCCTTCATTTGGAATGTATAGACTTTTTCAGAAGGGCAATTTAGAGCAATTACCTACAGATATGGTGAATGAGTAGTTCTGTCAGGAATGACAGCAGTGGGAACTCTTTTTCTCTCCTATAAAGGCTTCCTTACTCTCTGGATTTAGTTCATTTGGGTCTTTTGTGTCTTCTTCTGACAGTTTTTTTTTTTTTAAGTAAGATTTCATACCTTTCCAGCTTATTTTTGTTATTAGGGTGAGAATGACTTGTCTTTTGTAACTTTCTATATATGAATCAGAAGCAGAATTTTCCAAATCAGAGACTTCACATTAAGTGTTCCTTCCATCCTAAAGGCTTTTACTCTTGAATTGTCTTACTAAGTCATGATTATCCCTTACATCTTCAGGAGAGACTACCTCTAATAATTAGGAGAGAGGGGATTTTCAGTATAGTAGTTGTCTATGTTTTTGTCTGCCTTGCATTTCTGCTGTTGTGTTTTAGTAACAGTGCCACCTTTGGGGAAATGCCTCTCCTGCTTTCTCTGTAAATCTGAGGGAATGTTATTCTACAGCACTTCTCTGTGCCACCTCTTGCAGTAGGTGTGGAACGGGCCAAGGCTGAGCCAATCGGAGTACCCGGCTGCTAGTACCAGCATCAGTATTATTCAGTACTCCTGGGTAGCAAGTGACTGTATCCCAAGTGAAGCTTAATCAAAGAGGAATTCATTTGTTTATGTAAATGATAAGTACAAGGGCTTTGATTCAAATATCAAATCACAAGTTTTTTTTTTTATTTGGCATGCAGAAATGTTCGTTAAATAATGGAAATGGTAAATGTTAATTTTCTATTTGTATACTATTTGAGACATTGCTTTACCTAGGCCAGTGAATCCTGTTTCGATATAAATATTTAAAAAATTGGCCAATATCCTGCTGTTAAACTGTTGCATGCCTTCCTTTTGGAGATAATGCAGTATATTCCAAATGGGAAATGCCAGAACTATTGCAGTTAATTAATAAAAATCAGAGTATTATGGAGGAAGCATATTCTGTGACAATCACCATTTCTTTTATTAATTTCAACTGTTCTAGTTTTAGGGCTACAGAGGCACCATAGCATAGGCTGTATTTAATTGTCTTTCTCTTTTTCTAGCTTTCCCCTTCTTAAGCTCCCTTCCTTTTTCTCTCCCTTCTTCTTCTCCTTTCTTTGCTTTCTTCTTATGCTCATTTTCCCTCATTTCAACCCCTCTTCACTCCATATACCCCATTTAGCTTTCATTACAATGCATATAAAAGAGATGATAAAATAAAATTATGATTTACTAGACAGTATAGGCCAGTGAGGAGACCCTGAAATGTCTCTCTTCTGAGGCGGGCCGATTTCTATTAAAGTCATTTAGTGGGAGAGAATTCCCCTGATAGTTTCTGGGGGCAGGGTTACTACCTCTCCAGGGCTCTTCAGTTGGTGGGATGTGATGACAAAAGCAGCTCTGACTAGAGGAGATTTTCATTTGATGAGTGGTCTGAACATCTACTTAGTGGTTATAAAATATTTGCTGCTGAAAGCCACAGAGCATTGATAAACAGATCCTGGACAGCTGAGTTATTGCAATCTACTTAACATGAGGAGAACAAATTATGAGTCAAATGTTCCTGTTTAATAACCTTATCCAGGGCAGAGAGCTGCTCAAGTCTGGCGTTAACTCTGTGTGCATTGCTCCTGGCCAAGATCCCAGAAAGGGCTGTGCAGGCATTGAGGCAACTCAGGTGGATTTTACATTAGGACTAAGGTACACAGAGAGGAAATTTTAAAAGGTTCATCTGGTAAATGAAATAAACAATTTGTGAAACTGCTGTATGATGTTGAATATTCTACCTAGACTCCCTCTGTGACTTACGTTTCATCTTCCTTAGATTACACGTGTTTAGGCTTATTAAATCTTGTCTTCAGCTTAATGCTGTATTCTTTTAAGTTGTTGGCGAAAGAGAAGGAATATTTGTTGATTCTCCATTAGTCATTGAACTCAGGTCAATCATCTTGGCCCAGGTACCATAAATACTCTCGTTGAAAACTGACTTCTTCTCTGTATTTCCATGATGATGCTTTTCTTTAACACTGTGGGCTAAAAGGAATGGCTTCATCTCATTCATGAGAACAGCCTAGGAATAGTCTGCTGTGCATATTGTTATTATTATTATTATTTAAAGATTTATTTTATTTATTTATTTCTCCCCACCCCCTGTTGTTTGGTGCTTGCTGGCTGCTCTCTGTGTGTTCTTCTGTGTCTGCTTGTCTTCTCTTTAGGCGGCACTGGAACCAATCCTAGGACTTTCCGGGGTGGAGAGGCACTCAATCTCTTTGCCACCTCAGCTCCCTGGTCTGCTGCATCTCTTATTGTCTCTCCTCTCTGTCTCTTTTTGTTGTGTCATCTTGCTGTGCCAGCTCTCCGTGCGGTCCAGCACTCCTGCACGGGTCAGCACGCTACACAGGCCAGCACTCCACGTGGGCCTGCTCTCTGCTCAGGCCAGCTTGCTGCCTGGGCCAGCTTGCCTTTCACCA
>PVKH010044019.1:0-10653 GCA_004027955.1 Chaetophractus vellerosus | reverse complement strand
TAGAAAATCTAATAAAATTCCTAAATTCCTATTCAATTCAAATACCAAAAATTAAGGAGCATTAGCAAAACATATGAATGTAATGCTCTTTTCTTGTACAAACTGTCATTTTCAACTGAAAACTTGCGTTTCTCAAATCTCATTGGAAAGAAGTTTATAAGTAACTTACAAGACTTGACAGCATGTTTTTTGGGGCAGTGCTGAAAATGACAGTTAAGGTGATTTGCTAAAATTTGCCATTGTGTTGAAAATAGTAAGCAAACTCTGTGGAATTAAGCTCTATGGGAAAAAAGAATTCAAAGTATGCCTGGCAGTTCCAAGGGGTTTAAGTTGTCCAAAACCAAGTTAATTTCAACTATGAGAGGTAAAAAATGGCAACTATTCATTATTTTAATTTGTATTTCTTAAAATATGAGTGCAGTTGAGATTCGTGTTTTATATGTGTTTTAAGCAATGTTATAATTTTTTCCTCTCAATTTTCTCTTCATATCTGGGTACTATTTTTAAAAAGGTTGTGCATATACTTTAATTGATTTGGAAAAGAACTCTGAATCTTAAGGAAATTACCTTTTATAAATTTCATTCTTTTCTTTTTTTAAAGATTTACTTTATTTGTTTCTTCCCCCCTCCCCTCGTTGTATTGCACTTGCTATCTGCTCTCTGTGCATTCTTCTGTGTCTGCTTGTCTTCTCTCCAGGCAGCACCAGGAACCGGTCCTGGGGCCTTCCAGAGTGGGAAAGAGGAGCTCAATCTGTTGCGCCACCTCAGCTCCCTGGTCTGCTGTGTCTCTTGTTGCGTCATCTTGCTGCACCAGCTCTCCTGCATGGGCCAGCACTCTGCGTGGGCCAGCTCTCTGCTCGGGCCAGCTCTCTGCTCAGGCCGCTTGCCGTGTGGGCCAGCTTGTCTTTCACCAGGAGCCCCAAGGAATTGAACCCTGGGCCTCCTCTTATATGGTAGATGGGAGCCCAATTGCTTGAGCCACATCTGTTTCCCAAATTTTATTCTTTTTAAACTCAAGAAAAAAAGTGCTTTTGAAATATAAAAAAACCTTCCTATTTTTAAATCATGAATGAGGGTAACTCATATTTACTAATATATTAGTGTTTAAAATATCATATTGCAATTGGTTTTCAATTTGTCCAATCTGTTCTTTTATTGGTTATCCCAGATATCAAACATATTTCCATGAATTATTAGTCTATTTTAAGTTGACACTTCTACAACACCCCGAATAATGCAACAACCTTACAAATTTTAACTCTATTTACCACCTTTTGTATTTTGTGCTATTTTATCACATATTTTATTTTATATATATTTTAAATCCCACAAGACATTATTATTACTATTTTGTATGGTTAATATTTATTTATATTTGTCTACCTATTTATCTTTTCTGATACTTTTGATTTTTCCTTCATTATTTGCTTACATCCATAATCATTTTCCTTCTGCCTCATTATTTGTTTTGTTGAGGTCTGTTGTGAATATAGTCTCTCAACTCTTATTGATGAGAATATCTTTATACCTAGCATTCCAGGTTAGCAATAATTTTTTTCAGCACTTTAAAGATGTCATTATGCTGTCTTCTGGCTTCCATAGTTTCTGTTGAAAAGTCATTAGTTATTTTTATTGTTGCTCCTTTGACCAAATGGTTTTCAGAAGTTTTTCTGGGTGTGCTTTTCTCTGTGTTGATCCTTCTTGGACTTTATAGATTTTCTTGATATCTTATGCTAGTTTAAGAAAAGTTAAGGCCAGTGGCCAGTATCTTTTCAAATATTGCTTGAGTCACATTCTCTCTCTTCTCCATTTCTTGAGCTCCAACTATACTTATATTTCATTTTTTAAAACCATGCTGTTTTGCTCTGTGATAATATTCTCTGGTATGTTCTACTAGCAATTCACTAATCATCTCTTCTGCTAAGCCCAATCTGCAATTAAAACTTTCAATTAAATTCTAAATTACAATTTTTATATTTTTCAGTTCCAGAATTTCCATTTGATTTTCTTTTGAATTGATTCCAATTCTTGGGGGAAATTCCTCATTTTGTTATCTATTTCTTTCAACATACTAATTATAATTATGTCACAGTCCTTGTCCAATATCTGTATCTTTGTAGATTTGTTTCTAATGTTTTCTTTCTACTCTTGGCTCTCAGTTATTTGTTCTTGTGCCCAGGTATGCTTGATAGTTTTTGACTGAGCAGTGGACAGTGTTTAGGAAAAATTGTAGGGCTTTTGGATGATGAAGTTTTCTTCTAGAGAGAATTTGATTTTCTTTTGGCAGGCAGCTGGGATATGAGCAGATCAGCTGATTCATTAAGGATTCTGATTATTGTATTCTATATTTCAGGTTTTGTCAAAGTGGGTCTACTTCCAGTTTGCCCCTTGGACCTAGATTGTAGCCTTTTAAGAGCCTCAACTGAAGCTTTGGACATTTACCAAGGCTTCTTCATCTTGAAGGCACTGAATATCAGTTTCTTTCTACCTAGCTTCAAGATAGTGCCAAATTTTTGCTAGCATCTTATTATCTTGGCAGCTTCTTTCTGAATTATTTCTTCAACTTTTGCCCTATGCAGAAAATTGGCAAATGCCCCTAGGGGAAGTTGCAAGCAGAATACTGGGTTCACTGCTTTATGGTTCCCTTTTCTCCAGGATCTAAGCCCCTCCTTTGTTGCCCTAAAGAACAACTTTTGTTTCCGTAGCCCAGTCTAGCAGATTAGACAAATTGGAAGCCAATTGCTTTCTGTTTTGCCTCCATGTCCTGAGATGGTAATCGACAAGCGCTTCAAACGAAAAGTTGGTAGTGAATATCAAACTCATCTTAATGAATTTTCCTTTTTTCCAGATCTGGGCCTCACATGGACTAGGTGCCTTAATTGTTCTGTGATATCTCAAAATAGCTTTCTTTTGTATGAATGTATTTTATCCAGCTTTCATAGTTGTTCTCTGCAGGAAGGTCAGTCTGAAACAAGCAATTTCAACAAAACTTTCTCAGTTATTCTCAGGTCATTATTTTGTTTGCAGTCTTCTCATTGGGAAGCTGTTTCATCCATTATATTCCCAGCACCTTATGGTTAAAAGGGAAGTGAGCATTCTTCTTGTTCCCTTTTGTCATTTCCAAAATATTTTTCCTTCAACTTTCAAAATCTCAAACTACACTGAAATTCATGACATTTGGTACATCAGCCATTACTACTGCTTGTTGCTGTCCTTTCTCAACTTTTTGGTTCTCTATTGTTCAATAAAGATCCTCGATCACTGTTTTCTCTAGTCCTGGCATGATTATCAGTGACAAATATGGTGATCCATTTCAGATTGGTGCCTCTAATGGCACCGAATGCAACCATTTCAAGCTTCTGTAAATTAAATTAATGCTTTAACATCTATAGATGATGCTCCCAGGTGACCAAGCCCCACCTATACACCTGTTATTCTTAGGTAATTCTGAACCTGCTTACAAGTAAACAATCTCAAATTTTAAGGGGCACTTTTTTCAATTATAACCAACAAATCCCATCTTAGCTTACTCCCATCCTAGATTTGGAAACCACAATAAAGGGCTCTCTCTCTCTCTACCTCATGACTGACTCTGTGGTTTTCCCCATTTGCTCCTGGGTGGTGTGCTGCGTTCTCTTCAGGAAACAGTGAATATGATAAAGCTTTAAAACTCTTCTTTTAAAAAAAATTTTATTTTATTTATTAATGACTCCACCCCACCCCCCATTGTTTTTGCACTCGCTGTCTACCCTCTGTGCACTCTTCTGTGTCTGCTTGTCTTCCCCTTAGGTGGCACCAGGAACTGATCCTGGGACCTTCAGGAGTGGAGATAGGTTACTCAATCTCTTGCACCACCTCAGCTCCCTGGTCTGCTGCATCTCTTATTGTCTCTCCTCTGTTTCTTTTTGCTGCATCATCTTGCTGTGCCAGCTCTCCTGTGCGGGCCACCACTCCGTGTGGGCCAGCTTGCTTTTCACCAGGAGGCCCCAGGAATCAAACCCTGGACCTCCTATATGGTAGACGGGAGCCCAATCACTTGAGCCACATCTGCTTTCCTAAAACTCTTCTGATGGCTCTGTTGTGATTTGCACCTGGCCTTTCCATACCTTAAACAAGGTAATATGAACAAAAGTTTCTCTCATAAGCGTGGTTTTCATCACCTCCTCCAGCTGCCTCCCCAGTTCTTTGTTCCCCTTCACAGCAAATGTCTGGGATGAATTATCTATACTTGTCTGTAGTTCTTCACCTGACCATTCATTTTTCAATACACTTCAAGCTGGTTTATGATGCTCTTGCTAAGTGCATAAAGAAATCTATGATGACAAATCCAGTGAATCCCTCTCTATTCTTAGCTGACTTCTTTACTTCTCAGCAAGTTTAGACAAAATTGACTTCTCTACTTCTTCTTTCTCCTACCTCACCTGCTCCTCCTTTTCAGTGTCCTTTGCTGGCTTTTCTATCTCTCTACAGCCTCTAAATGTCTTTCATCTTGGGCCCCTTCCTGTATCTATACTCACTCTTGAAGGAATCTTATCCAGTTCTGTGGCTATAGATACCATCTGTTTCCTGCTGACTCCTCAAATCTACTGTAGGCCTAACTCTTCTCTGAGCTTTAGACTTAGAGGAGAGGTCAGACCTAAATTAATCTCTCACTTCTATATTTAATAAGCATCTCAACCTCAACATGCCCAAAACAGAGCGCTTTATTTTCACCAGATACCAAGCCTATTTCTATTATCTTTTTCATTTCAGTAAATGATATCACTTTCCATTTGGTTGCTCAAACCAAAACTCTGGGGAGTCATCTTGATTTCACTCTTTCCTTCAAGCTCCATTCCCACAAATAATACATAATCAAGTTCTGCCAATTATGTTTCCAAATATATTTTGAATACGTTTACTTCTTTCAACTTTTAATATTCCAAGTCACCTTTATCTTCTGCACCCCTCAACAACCCTCTAAATTATGCATTTCTTTGCCCTGTGCTTCATCTTCACGTTCTTTCCAGCGTATTGTCTCCACGCTGCAGTTAAAAACCACCTCGTTTTATTTGTCCTTGAGGAGAAACTGAAAATGTCGTATCCCTTTGTGGATTCCAGGCAGAAGCTGGAAACATTCTAGGTTCCTTCTGCTCTGACGAGTTTTGTTACAGATTCGCTTTAAACTGCCTTTCCCCACCCAACTCCCCTCTCCCCGCCTCCCGCCCCAGCCCAGTCTTAAGCTCTGCTAAGTTACCAGCAGGCACCTGGCATATGTGTGAAGTGTGTGCCAAGTCCACCATTTGTTGCACAGCAAGCTGTCTGTTTGGCAGCCTCAGATGGCTCCTTTCCTCGCTTTTACTGTTTCAGAACTCTGTTTTGGTACTCAAAGAAAATTGCTTATGAAGCCATTTTCCTCACATTTATGGTGATTCCTGGCTGTGCTGAAGGAGTAGGGAATGGGCCTTCAAGGGGCTAAGGAGGAAGAGGTGAGGCACAAACTCTTTAGTCAAGAAAATCTGTCTGGAGCCATCAGTAGGGATATGAATTCAACTATCAAATGTTCTGTAAATCCTCAAATGTATAAAACCTAGAAAGCAGGGGGCAGTCACATGATTTACTAAAATCCCTTCATTTATCAAGACATTCACCATAATAGTTCTTCATTATATTTGCAATACAATTGTAATTAATAATAATAGCCGCAGTCAATAGTCAGGTGGTGTTCTAGCAGACGCTACCTGTATTCTCATTTAAGCCTCAGGCAGCCCTGAGAGGTAGATGCTATTATTATTTCCATTTTAAAGATGAGGACCTGAGACATGGTAAACTCATGGGCACCCAAGGTCCCATGGTTAGTAAATGACTGTAGACATCTGTTGCACAACATCTTGGCAGAGTGCCAGTTGCAGGTGATTTTACTCAATTTTATCAGATCTCTGTAAATTATGAGTTTAGAAAATAACAAAGCATCCACCATCTTCTGCTTAACAACCTTAAAATTATATGGAAAAAGTTATTAAAAATCTGTGCATAAAATGTAGATATTTTATAATTTCTATTATGAAATTTGGCATAGAAGGGGTGTTTGGTCTCAACAAGACAGACTGGAGAATAGGGGCTGGCACCTATATTGTGATGAAATCAGAGAGACTTGGGTTCCAATTCTAGCTCTAGGACCTTGAGCAAGTGGCTTTTGCAGTCCTTCTATTCATTCATTCTTTCTTTTGACAAATATTTTCTGTGCTCTTACAATGTCCCAGACACCAATTAGGTATTGAGGGAAATGACGTTATCTGATGAGTTTTGAAATGATCGTCTTGGCTATTGTGTGGAGAAGGGAGCCATGGAAGTGAAACCAATTAGAGGTCCCATGGTTAGTAAATGACTGTAGACATCCACAGAAGGCTCTTGGAGAGTCGTGGGTTTGGAGACTTGAGGAGCAGTGTATACACAGGTGGTTTCCATCCACTATTACGGAGCAAGGTGCTGGAAGGGAGTGGAGCTTCCTGTTGGAGAATGGGCTGCCAGAAATTCAGCCGCCTAGGCCACTTCTCACGATGCCTTGGAGGTGGTCAGCCACTGTGTGCTGAAGGCGTCCAACCCTCTGAGCCATGAGGGGATCTGCGCCAAGACTTCTTTCCCCAAGAGTGGTCTCAGTAACAACCAATCGGAAAATAAAATTCAAGCTGAATTTCCAAATAGGAATAAATGAGTATCATACTCAGAAATTCAAATGGACCTCAGAACCTTAATTAGCCCCATATTATTTCCAAAACGTTATTGAATTTTTAAACAAGCTTAAACTAATCATGCAGAACTCTACTCAGCTAATGACCACGTTTTGTCAACACGGATGAGGCTAGGAACCTCAAAAATTGCTCCAAGTAAATTTCCATGCTGCTGTCTTTCTAATAGCACACAAGGCACTCCTGCTTTTCAAACTCAAAGCACTATAATGTTGAATGCTGACTTGTGTGGATTAGGAAAAGAAGAAAAAAAAGCCTTTTAGAGAAGGTCAGTTTTAAAAATAAGCATAATTTGCATTTAATGAAAAACAAAAACAGAGTAAAGGTGCTACAGAAGCTCTTTCAATAATGCTTTTCCCAAACCGAAGCATGAGCCATTGTTACTTCGGCATAATTACAATGAGAAATTGGCTAAAGGGACACACACAGGCTCTCCACTTCATGGGTTGGCATCTGCCTTCTCCTCAGCTTGCCTTTGTGAATAATTAGATCCATTTATCAACCCTTTGTCGCATATAAGAGCCTCAAGTCAAGGGCTGCACTTTCAGCACAGTGTGTGGGGACTCGGTGGGGCAGGTTCCTTGGGGAAAGCCCGAGTCAGGCTTCGTGAAGAACCACAGAGCCATACCCAGACCTGTCGGGACGAGTTAAATCTGGTCTCTGCACACCTCCTCTTCAGAGCCACAGGAAAGGTTCAGCCCCCACTGGTAGTTCCAACTCATTCTCATCCAATATTTATGAATGTTGACATTTTCAGCTGAGAAGGAATATAAATGAGGGGATTTCCCTGGGAGAGCGCAGGGGGTAGGGATGGGGAATTATCCTTTAGACCCCATGCCCTAGGCACAGACTTGCAGAGCAGGGAAGTCTGCCCAGGCCGCTCACCACATAAGCCCTGCTGCCATATTGTGTTACGGTAGCATTTATGGAGAGAACTAAGCCACCCCTCCAACCCTATGAAGTAGGTGCCATTATTAAACCATTGCAGAAATAAGGTGACTGAGATCTTGAGAAGTTAAATAACTCACCGAGGTCACACAAGTGGCAAAGCCAGTGACCTATTCCCACTCCAAAATCTGAGCTTTTGGCCCCCTATACTTGATTGGAAAAGACACACACACACACACACACACTCCCTTGCTCTCTCAAACAATCATAAAATATGCAGATATCACATTCCATCCATCCAAGATAACCTCTGTTAATAAATTAGAGTACATCTTTTCATATGTGCAACATGTGATTATCCTTTACAAAACTGAAATAATACAGTAGCTTCTGTTTAGCAGGCTGCTGTTTCTTGCTTAGCAATATTTTCTGAACATTTTCCCATGTCGGTGGCTCTTCTCCCTCAACATGCTTTTTGGAGGGTGGCTGGTATTCCATCGTATGGTCTCGTGGTTAACTCACAGTCTCTTTCTAATTTTAGGAATTGAGCTGCAGTGTACATTTTTGTACATAATCAGTGTCAACTTGACTCTGAGTAGCTGCTGGGGCAACCAGAGGGTCCCAGGCCTGGAGAGTAAGGGGTTGGCTGGCAGCAAGACCTCACCCCAAGGCATCTCGTCCATGGCCATCCCGTGGCACAAATAATTCCCCGGGACTCTCAGAACCTCCAGTCCTGTTGCTTTTAATCAAGTCATAACTATTGCTAAAGCACTTATTGAGCTGGTATAGTGTTGTCTTTTCCATACAGCTATATAGTTATCATACAGTTAGTTATTCCATATTTAGTAATATAGCTATTTTGCATTTTTGTGTGTCCTTTCCTCAAGAGGAAACTTAGTCTATCAGTTTCCTCAATTACTGACCCAAAGCCAGTAATTCTCTACATTTCCTCTAACACTCTTTCAAAGAGAGCTGCAGAAAAGTCAGCAAAAAGCTCCACGAGCTGCAGTCAACATCAATACTCGTAATTTTTTTGTTGAGAAAGGGCTAGTTAATGCCTCTGAGCACGTGGTCCTCTGCCGACGCTGCCCTCCCCGTCTTCCCCGGGGAAACGGGCACGTGAGAAAGAGTACTGACAACACTGATCTCATCCCGCACTGCCCACGTTCGCTGAAGGAACAGAAACACAAACTCATCTGAATTATATCAACCCTTCAAATGCTGATATAATGGTGTTAGTATTTCCTTTTAGAGGAAAGGTACATGTAAATTTCTATGAACATTAGCATTTATATAGGATTTACATTTTCAAAATGCTTCTACCATAATTTACTAATCGCCATAGCATTTGAGAACAATGCTAAGTTTTAAATATAGGAAAATTCCTTCTTAGTTGTTTTTTTTTTTAAGTACAAGGAAAGTTACTGCCTTGCTACCTTCCAGGTGTTTATCATGTTAGATAAAATGATTCTCCTCTTCCAAATCTCATTTAAAATTTTATAACTTGTCACATTGCCTAGTCCCTTCCACAGAAAAATAGAATACTCAACATTATAAAAATCAAGACTCAAACTGAAATCTGCAAAATCTGAAAGCTGTGCTATGTGACGCTTCACACACCCAAAACTTGGGTCTGTTTATTCAACAAAGATTATTTATTTATTGCTGGTAGCTGGAAAATGTGCTTACTAAAGATTTCTTCACTTTCACAGCTCTGTAAATTCTAATACACTAATTAAGCTAGTTTTCTATTGATCTAATTTTAGAGATTTACTCTTTGCACCTTGTTCCCTGAAGGATCTTAACCGGACCTTCTCAGTTTTGCTTACAGGAATAAGATGATGTGTCAAAGCAAAACCAGAGAGCAGGGTGTCAGGAGCACGTTATGACCCAGGGAATCTGTAGCTTTTCTCAGAGGCAAAAAGCTTGAGATCCTTGAGCGGTCGGCTGAGAAAGGAGCCACGAAGGCCTTGCACCTGCACAACCATATCTAAACTGTGGTTTATTAGTGCTGAAACCAAGGACAAGTTGAATGTGCTTGAGACAACGCAGGACTGACAAATTACACATACCCGGCTCACAAGGCCCCTGGCATCACTTGTTTTCTTAACTTGTTTTTCTTCTCCCCTACCTTTGTCCTTCTGTCTATAAAAACTCTAGCTCCCATTCTCACTTTGAACAGTTTGGGGAAGATTCCCCTGGTTCCCTGCTTGTACAACAAATTGCCTTCTCACCGAGAGATCTCTTTCTCCTCTGTGGTGCCGGATTGGGTGGGCCCTTCTATTGGAAACAGCCGTGCTTATTAAGCTTGCCTACTGCGCCAAGGTTAAGCCTCCATCCTTGCCTTCATCGAGCTAAAGTCTAGAGGGGAGACTGTAAGTAGAAATGTGCTTTATCCTATGGTGACGGGTAAGAGAGAGGGAAGCCCTCGGTGCTGGGAGGGCTGCCTGGCCCAGCCTGAGGATATGGGAAGGGCCTCCCAGGAGAGCCCTGATGAGATGGTGAGAGAGAAAGACAGACAGACGGGCAGCAGTAGGTGGTGGAGGGTATTATACATCTCTCACCAAGGGGTTTGGAATGTCTCCTCTAAGCTGCCACTTGAGTCCCATATCTTTTATTTTTTATTTTTATTTTTGCCAAGCCCAAGCCTATCTCCCTTAATTACTTAATTATATTTAAATTATTTTTAACTTAGCTTTGCCCCAAGCATTAATATCCATAAAATAATGGATCTGATGCACTAATTATCTTATCATAATACATATTAAAATAACACATCCAAGTTAAAGAAATTTCCAGAATCAGTTCACACACTCCAAATGACGTATGAGCGCCATGCTGGAACACACTGCTAAAAGTGAAGGCAAGTCAACGGAAAGTGCTAAGGCAGGGAAGGGGGAAGGCAGCGGGGTCCAGTTTTCAGAAGGGTAATCCTTACACCTGCTGAAGAAGGCAGCCCAGCAAGCCTGGGGGCAGGAAGAACCTCACTGCAATTCTTTGAGAGAGAGGTGTTGAAAGTCTCAGTAAAGAGATAGCA
>PVKH010044018.1:0-10670 GCA_004027955.1 Chaetophractus vellerosus | reverse complement strand
CAATGAAGATCACCTGGAGTGATAATGCTAAACCTAAAATTGGTGCTCACTTTACATACTTTAAGCCAATGAAACAATATTTCTGTCCTCTTGAAATCCTATTTAGCAGCTTTTTAATTTCCTGCTCTTCCTTAGAGCCCAGCTTGTCAGCATTTCCTGTCGCTATGAACTCTCTGGCTCCAAGCACTACCAAACCCCTCTTAGTTCTTTATTGGTAAACTGAGTATGATGAAGGCAACGGTCTCCCATGCCCTTTCCCAGAATCTTTTATCTCCTTCCTCTCTGCCCTGAAATACTTCTCTCAATGGGGCATATGAACAAGAAGGAACACCGTGGGGCAAGTATGTTTTTCAGAAATTGACTGATTTTTAATGAAACTGTGAATGCTGATTCTGCGAAGTTAACATTGGTGAATAGGTCATTTTGATTGGTCATAGGTGAGCACCATTAAGTTTTAGTCAAAGTTAGTTCCAGTGAATACCTGGAGGCTTACTTTAATGGGTCCAGGTTAAGGAAAGGTGGGAGTGGAAAGGTTTATATCCTGACAAGATACTTAAAATATACACAATTTTGGATTTATGAAAATCTTCTGGCTATAACATTCTTATGTGCAAAAATGTAAATATTACCTTGATACTAAACATCTGATTTCACTTATCTAGGGGGTGCCATATTTAGCAAATAAAATTACAGGCAATCCAGTTGACTTTGAATTTCAGATAAACAATGAATAATTTCTTCCTGTAAGTATGTGCCAAACATTGCATGGAGCAGATCTATACTAAAAATTGATATTTATGACATACTTATACTAAGAAACTATTCATTGTAAACTTGAAATTCAAACTTAATGGTGTCCTGTATTTTACCAGCAACCCTACACTCATCCCATTCTGCTACTCTCAGCTCCTGACTTTGACTGGGAAACTGTTCCAACCCCAATCCCAGTGCACATGGTTCAGGTAGTTCTTCTTCCTCAGTACTAAAGGGGCTTAGCCAGTCAGGCTCCATAATCTCATCACTGTTGCCTAAAGCTGGTCATGTGATCCATGGTGACCCACTGTAAAAGTTAACTTTCTTTGGGACTGAGATACAGACGCCTGGAAGTGCTAGCAGTCCTTTGGTTAACATGACTTGAGAGACTGCTGGAGAACTGAGCAATGACAGTATGGTGTAGCCTCAACTGGAGAGAGCAAGGCTGTGTCCTGAAGATATTGTCTGAGTCCCTGGATTCACCTGTGCCGGCAGCCAGCCCACCCCTTCCTATTTGATTAGGAGAGCATGTTATAAGCTAAATTTTTTGCTTAAGCCATTTTGAGTTTGGTTGTCACCTATAACTGGAGGCGCTCTGAAAAATAATGAAACTTTGTGTACTAAGTGAAGAAAATGCATGTATAGAGATAGTGTCTGTTATATAGATGTTTAATAAAGAGCAAGTCTCCCAAACACATTTCTATACCTCACACATACTCATCCCATAAAACATGTACACAATGCCTGCACTACCATAAACAATGGGTGAGTCACTCAAATTTGTTCCCCACATGAACGAGGGAACAACTTAGAAAATCTCTTAATTATGAGATTGGCCATATGTTTCCTTTATAACTTTTCTCTCCCTGTGAGAACAAGATATATAAGCTCTCCCCTAAAAACATGAAAAGCAAATGCAAATGAAAACCTTTTATGGATGAGTAAGGCAAACAATGCTAAAACATGAGTAACAACTTCTTAAGCCCATAAGTATCGTGATTATTAGTTGGACTGGGGTTTTTTGTTTTAAGTTATAGAGAAGATAATTATTTGCAGGCATATGCTAACCTAGTAAGCATTGTGGACGCTTATTGGTTAGAAATTCCTGAACCTTCAAATGAGAGAATATTTGCGTCTGTACTGAAGTGCATGTGTGCTGTAAAACGTGGTGTTTCTGCTGGGAAATCCAGTGAGAATAGATTCAGTGAAGGAGTTCCAGTGATCTGGTTTTTGGTAGATGCTCAAATAATAAGTCTACTCACAGTATGTTCTGGTGGATTATTGCAATCATGAAACATAAGCAGTGACTTGAACTGAAGGCTTTGGAGTTAGGTGAACTTGGGTTAATTCAGGTCCTAACAGTTGCTAGCTTCCTGGGTGCTAGCAATCACCTTAATCCCTACAATTCACTATAATTCCTCTAAAACAAGTTTCTCTGTGAGTTAGAGATGCAATTAGTACCTATCAAAATATCGAGAACAAGGCAGGTGCTCCCCAAAAGAACGAAGGAGATTGACAGTTATATTACCGGCTTGTTAGGTTTCACAGGTTAGTATCTGAAGAGATGGTTGCCAGATCCATAAACTGGCAACTTTCCTTATATTCAAATCCCCTGAAGTTGGAGCATGCCACCACCCACAGTTTGTTCCAATTATACTTAAAACAATTTTTGATCAGTACTCACAGGCTGTAGTGAAGTTTAACACCTTTATAATTCCAAAGTACTTTCCCCCAAACCCAGTTGCTTTCCGGTATCTTTCCATGGGTTTCTCCATTCCTTTCGGTCACAGTAAAGATGACTTCTTAGCACTGAATATGAATCTCTTGTGTCTTTGATACATTCCTGTCCCTTGCACACATAATGAGACATTTATAGGTCTAAATTGTTTGCTAGAACACAAATGGTAAGACTGATCATAATAGGGTAGACAACACTGAAACTCAGTGTAAGTATGGCAGATCATTTATTGGTAGAGCTTTTATTGGGTAGAGACAATCTGCAACTAGGGTGAGGGGAGAGTTTCCAAGGGTGCAAAACTTAGGGCACTCACTCTGAGGGTTGTGCAAATGCAGTTTCAATCTCGAGAGTAAATGCCACCCTAAATTTCTTGCCCTAGGAGCTTCCCTTGACTCTCATTAGTCCTGGCCCTGAATTGCAATACAACCTCTTTGGCTATAAATGTAGAATAACATTCCAAGCTTAAAAATAAATATTAGCTATAACTTGAAGTGAATTGTATTATGTCAGTACCAAATTATACATATGCAAATATAGGTATATATGCACATCTACATATCTTAGGAATGTATTTCTGTAACACTTATAATCAATCAGCACCATGTAAGACATTTATTAGCCTTGGTTCCAGGACTAATTTGGTGCAGCACAAGAAGAAAATCATGGATATATTGGAGTGCTCTTCAGAGGCATAAGAATAAATTATCTTCTAATTCTTTATTTGTAAAGTCTCTTTTTTCTGATATTAAAATATAAAAGGTTCTCTTCTATACAAATTTATTATAAAATAGCAAATTTCAGAAATCCAACTTTGTAAACATGTTTGAAAAGAGAAATATGAGTCTTAAGGCAGCTCTGGAACCTACTAGCCCAGCAGAGAAGGTATCAATCCAAAAGAAACTTAACTCAAGGAGTTGACTAGCTGCTTTTCAAATTTCAAGTGGTTGGCCAGCCTGCTTTCCCCTAAGCTTAAGGGGAATCTGCTACTTGGTTCAAGGGAAATTTATATTGATTGTTACTTTCACGTAAAAAGTCCTCCATTGTAGCTAATCTCAAGCATCTTCTGTCATTATGCTCAACGTCCCTATAAAACTCATTGAGGCTAATCATTGCTGCCAGGTTTTAAAAACATCCAAGTGTGCCTTTTTCAACAATTCATGCCCATGTCTGCAGACTGGCAGCTGTCAACTTGCCTGTGGTATAGGCTTAGGAGGTGGGTCACGCCATGTAAGGTCTGCAAAAAATATTTCTCTAGTGTTTTCTGCAGCTTTGAGCTTTGTTGGCCTTCACTTTCTTACTGCATGTTTGTTCCTTTTTCTTTAAGAAATTTCATATTTTGGGAAAATGCTGAGTGATCTATAGCTGGATGGGACAGGCAGGTTTTTGAAGTCTCAAGTTATAGCTAGACCTCTTCCACTTTTCACATGGTACTAGATTTATAGACTTCCAAACTGCTCCAGAAGACAGAAAGTTGGCCTCTCAGAGTGAGGCTCTTAAATGGTCTTAGCCTTCTTCCTGGCTATTAGAGCCAAAGAGCAGAGACCTGGGTAAGAAACCAAAACCCTCTGCTCCTACCAAAATGGGTTAAATGCTCTTTTGAGGGAAATGCTTTAGGTTGTCAACTTTTGAAAATGCCAAAAGTAGGTTCTAAGCCTTATATTTAGGGAATGCCCTTGAGAATTTCAAAGGCTTAAAAGTAACTAAATTTGTCCTCCTATATGTAAGATCTTGGAGACATACAAGGGAAAACATTAGACAGTTGAGAAATCTTATACCCAAGCCTTGACACTCCTTGAGAGACAGTGGAAAATGTATATTCTTCCTTTGGCTCTCAAATGACTCATCCTTAGAGTTAAACTTGTTCCAGCTCAAACACGCCATAAATTTGTGTTCCTCTATGTCCAATGGTAGAGGTGTTCAGAAGGATAAGGCAGGGCGAAGAACCTCCAATCAAGTTGGAGATAAAAGGTGATGTATGTGGGGGAACCCATGTGGCTCAGTGGTTGAGTGCTGGCTTCCCACATACAAGGTCCTGGATTCAATCCCTAGCCATGGTACCTCAAAACGAAACAAAACCCTATGTATGTGAAACAATAGCAAGCATTGTAGAACAGACTATATTTTAGTCATGATTTGAGTGGAATGCATAGTGAATGCCAAAAGGAGCTATCAGCCTGGATTTAAACAATAAGGAAAGACTGCCTAGAGAGATTTAGGCTTGGGATGGGTCCTCAGGGTAGTTATCATGTAGATGAATGAAAGGGCAAGGTAATGGGTAATAATACTTTAATGGGGACTACAAGACTAAAGGCCTAGATTTGAGAGTGAGCATGGTGAGGTCAAGCAAGAAGATGGCTCAATGTCTTTGGATTCAAATGACAAGATTTATAACTTGTATATTCCCTCTTTCCAAGTTTCTGACTGTTTTGTATAGAGAGCAAATTCAGGACCTGGTGTATGATTGCGCTATCCATATACATCTGTTAATTTACCTCCTAGGAGAATGTCCTTATGTTATAGCCCATTCTCCTTTGCTTCAATTCTGATTCTTCCCGTTTAGATTCCTTAAACTATTCCACCAGTAAAATTTCCACTGCTAGAATGCACTTCTGTTTGAGACTTCCCAAAATTTCAAATAACAGGGAAGTAATAGAAAAGTCTGAAGAACAGATTTCCATTCTTGTACCACAGAACAGTCACTGTATTTTAACTTCCTAATCCCAAACTATCTCTTCAATAATCCCTGTGTACAGGGAAGTTCCCTAGGTTTTGTCCCTGAATCCTTGGGTCCTGAAGAACCTTGGGAAACATCACACCTTCCATTTCCATACCTATTTGGAAGTACTACCATTGATATGCTTCAACTGTAGATATGTATGGGCCTCCTAAGCCTGGAGAGGCCTGGAGTAACCCCTTACTCATTGCTTGGTTTCACAGTATGGAATGACTTCTTCCTACCCACTTTTATAGATTCTCAATCTTTTTTCCTTTCTACCTAATGGGAAAAAAGGGAAATAGCTTGAAGACATATGGGGTAAAGTCACATAATTTTTTATTGGAAGTAGAAGCCTGGAAGGAAAGTGCTGTCTCATGTTTGAGTATCAGAGTCCACAGCATATATCCACATTCCCTCCAAAAGATGTAAAAATGGATCTAAGAGCCTTCTTTGAACCAAGACGAAAGGAGGTGGTAACTTTTCACGATCTGCTTCATTTAACTCCGAGAACTCTGATGGACGTGGCCCAGTCTTTTTCATATTCCATCTGGTATTCATTAATTACAGAGAGCATTAATGATGACTCAAAAGCTATTTTGCAAAACAAAGTAGAGCATGCTGTATAGAATAGTGTTCTAGACATTCACTTTATTTCATCCATTTTGAACAGATGAGTCAGTTACGCATTTTGCTATTCGTCTCATATGACTGACTCACTCTTACAGCTTTCACAATTCCATGCTAAGTGACTAAAAAGGTGCTTAATTAAATGTGTGCTTGATAATTAGTTTGCACAAGTGCAGATGGAGCAAATGTAATTGAATGGAGGAACATAGCAATCCAGTAAGCTTTTACAGAATTTTGGAATACTATGGGCAAGATATTAGATCTTAATAGACTGTGATAATGCATATTGTTTTTTTTTTTTTTTTAACCTGAAAGCTTAATTATTCTGAACTCCTGATTCATACTTAACTGGTGAGGATGGGAGCAAACGTGCATTCCCAACAGAGCCAGTAGGAGGGAGATCATATGTCCTGGTCTATCTGGGAGCATCTTAGTTAACACCTTATGGTGGATACTATTGGTTTCTACCCATAGCACATTGGAATTCATATTCAGGTCCATACCTAAGGTGTCCAAGTGTAAGCACCTATAGCCATTTGTCAGTTTGATGTAATTATGAATTCCAAAAATATATATTGAATCATGCTTGTAAACTGATCTGTTAACCTGGGCATGATTAGGTTATGATTAGGGTGTTGACTGGGCCACTTCGGTAGGGCGTTGAGCCCCACCCCTTGGTGGGTGGGTGTAAAGGTTTGAGAAATTTATCTAATTATGAATTCCAAAAATATAAATTGAATCATGTTTGTAAACTGATCTCTTCATCTGGGCATGATTGGTTTATGATTGGGGCGTTAACTGCCTTGTCCGTGGGACGTTGAGCCCCACCCCTCGGTGGGTGTGGTCTCAAGTATAAAAGGCAAGACGAAAGACAGAGATTGGAGAAGCAGATTTGAGAAGCAGTTCTGATGTTGGAGAGGAGCGCTCCAGGAGAAGACAAGTGAGCCGTTCACCCGATAGTCTACAGCTGGCCTTGTGGAGAGACGCAAAAGCGTAGAGAGCCTCATGGTCTACAGCTGAACTTGTGGAGGAAACAGAAGCTAAGCCCGGAGAGAAATGCAGCCCTGGGAACAGAGGAACCCAGAAGCCTGAACACTGGAGACATCGGCAGCTGTCTTGCTCCAACATGTGGACTTTGGTGAGGGAAGAAATTTATGCTTTGTGGCCTGGCAACTGTAAGCTTCTACCCTAAATAAATACCCTTTATAAAGAATGACCCATTATTGGTATATTTCAAAAGGCGCCCCTGTGGCTGACTAATACAGTGGGGGAATCGAATATAAAAGGCAAGGCAAAGGACAGAGGGAGCAGTTTTGAGAAGAAGTTCTGATGTTGGAGTTTTGATGCTGGAGCCGGGGAGGCGAGCAGACGGAGGCGCTTGTTCATGAGGAAGGAGAGAAGGCCCTGGGATAGAGACGAGCCATTTGCCTGATAGTCTACAGCTGGCCTTGTGGATTGAAGCCAAGCCTAGAGAGTTTCATAGTCTACAGCTGACCTTGTGGAGGAACCAGAGGAGCTAAGCCTGGAGAGAAACGCAGCCCCGGGAAGAGAGGAACCCAAGAAGCCTGAACCCTGGCAAGCGTCGGTAGCTGTCTTGCTCCAACATGTGGCAATGGACTTTGGTGAGGGAAGAAACTTATGCTTTATGGCCTGGTAACTGTGGACTTCTACCCCAAATAAATACCCTTTATAAAGACCAACTGACTTCTGGTATTTTGCATCAGCACCCTCTTTGGCTGACTAATACAGCACCTAAGATTGAGAGCTTCTCTTTTGGCTCAAAGGAAAGCTAGGCCAGAAGTGTGAAGTCGTGAGCATCTCTGGGAGAGGCCCTCTTTATCCATGTGGGATAACTGAAGTATGTCCTAGAAGGATTCAGAGTTCTACCACAGGATGAGCTCCCAACCTGCATTGGTAAGTTACTCAGTATGAATCTACTACTAGCTTCCCTCCCTCCCTTGTTGTAGTCTTTCACTCGCTTCCTGGTGTTTCCTGGGATAGTTCCCAAGTAAACCTCTGGTTCTCAAAAATGCTTTAGTTGCCACATCTAGAGGAAATTGATCCAAGACATGTGGAGTAGATTTGTACAGAGCTTCTGTTGTCTTAAGTGCCTTAGTTTGGACTATAAATTTAGTTTTGAGCCCACAATTTTGAAAAAAAGATTTATTTAATTTATTTTGATTTATTCCACCCCCCCCATGGTTCTCTCATCTGTCTGCTCATCATTTGCTTACCGAAAACTGAACCCAGGACCTCCCATATGGGAGCCGCCGAGTGCCCAATGGTCTGAGCCACATCCGCTCCCCGCAGGCTGTGGTGTCTGCTGGCTTGTGGCATCTGCTTGTTTAGGCATCTAGCTAGCTCGCTGTGGCGGGGTGCAGCACCTACAATTTTAAATAGTCCTTCAACTGCTCTTATTGCAATCTTCCAGGAGGGGGATAACTGGGGCATTCCAAGCTTTCCAGGTAACTCCAGGGAGTTTAACCCATTCCTTCCTCTGTTTCCACAATTGATTCATGCACCTGTTATAGCAATTAGTATATTGAATCACAGTGACAATTTACATATGTCTGTTATATTAGATTTTAAACTCTTCCAGCCATTGGGACACTGGTTTTAAACTCCTCCAGCGCTTGGAACACTGGTTTATTTCTTTAATTTCCAGAGTATCAGTACCTATAATGTACTATATGATTAAGTGATCATCAAATGAATGAATGAAAAAAGTGAATAAGTAGATACATTCTTGGGTCTATTCATTTTAGAAATGGGTCTGGATTTCTAGATTAGGAAAGAGATCCATGGACAATAAAGCTTCCTGTTCCTATCATAACCCATATCTGTGCACAAAAGTGGTTGCATAAATAAAAACTGAGGCTGTCATTGAATAATATCATCTTTCTTTTATATCATTACATCAGGGATTAGTGCTTGAAGAAAAGGTGGCTTCTAAAGGTATATCAAAGATCCAATTGTTTCTAAACCAACAAAATGGCTTGGGACAAAATTCTGCCCAGTATTCTATATTTGCACAAGATTTTCCTGGCTTTGTTAGGCCTGCCATACATCCCATTCTTAGAAATTCTAGAAACATGAAACTACCTGGATGGAACGTGGTCATTTGTCACCCTATATTCCTACGTTACCAAGTGCAACATGTTTGTACCTCCTGCTGGCAACCTTGAACCAGACAAATGTAGATAAATAGATTGGGGAGAAACCAAGGTATCATTATATAAAAATAAATGAGGAATAGGAGCAGGGGGATCACGCTCTGAAATGTTTTCTCAGCTTTCTGGCTTTCTGACTATAAGTCAGCTTTGACTCTGATATGACTCTCAGACTTCAGTTTTTGTCAATATCTGTAGGGGTCTGGGCTCACTTGCTTTGTGGAATGACTGCTATTCATAGTGTGCTTTGGGATTATAACAAGGACTTAAGGAGAGTACCTTCTCACTCAAGACAGGGTGATTGTGACAAGGCAGCCAGACCAGGGGTCAGAGACAAGGCCATGGAGCAGAGTGTCCAGCCATGGGCAGGTGGCCAGGAGTGCAGCCCACTCCTGGGACATGTAGAGAGTAACACTGTTCCAGGTCTACCAGGGCTTAATGACATCTGGAATACAATTCTGTTAGGATAAGATAGCGGAAATTCTACTTTTGAAACTCAAACTTTCTCATGTGTAATGACCCCAGCTTTTGTCATGGCAGAGAATGGTAAAAATAACAACCCAGAAGCTAGAAGTGAAACCTAAAAGTCAAGCCCAACTGTATATATTATTCTAAAAATTTTCAAGTAGTTCACTTGTTACCTCATATGAGCCTCACAAAATGTGTGAGATGGGAAGGAAAACAGGGCAAAGACATGGGGTAAGGTAAGGCATTCAATTATTGGTCATCTGTATATGTCTTTGCAACTCAATATTCTTTCTATACATCTATATGTATATATATTGTTGATCTTGCTCTGACCTCCAGTGAGCCCCTACAGAGAGCTACCCCTTCCTTAATCTAGTTCCCTCTGCTATAGGAATGGGCACATTTCCCAAGCCTGGTCAATCATTATGTCCCTTCCACCTAACAGTAACTGGGACAAGAGGACAACATTTGACCCAAGAGCAACCATGCATTGGTTTATCACAAGATTGATATGCAGATGCTGAGAATAAAGCCATCTCTCCACTGGGGTTGTTAAACTGGTGTCATGAATCTGGAATTACTAGAGGATGATTTCCAACCATTAGGTTGGAAGTTTATCCTCACTTCAAAGTGAGGATAAAAGTAAAAGATGGGATTTGATTCTCGTTGTTAGTATGTCTTGGTACCTGGAGCTCTTTCTCAATACAGGTTCTCCTTTCTAGCTTCTAAAGCCAAATAAATGCTCCCAAAGTTGTTTAAGATGCTTTTTGTTGTGTTCAATGGGTGTAAAGACAGGGATAAGAAAAATGAATTTTACCAGGAGATGATGAGGGGGGCATAATTTCTAGAGTGGGATCAAGATTCTTGGTCAAAGAAGGGAAGCCTGAAGGACAGGCAGGACCAGTAGAGTGAAAGGGTGAACATGAAGCTGGGTGGAGACCAAGGTATGTGTGTCAGTATCAGTCTTGAGGATATACAGCAGGTCAGGAATAGTCTAAGGCATGCAACCTGGTAAGCTCGTTGAATATGTCTAATGTACCATCTAATGCCTTGCATGCTGTGATAGTTTACAAGTACCCAATAATCAAGACCACTGCTCTTTGAACTGCATACCTGAATGTTGCTTCCCATCCACCAGCTTTAGTGACCCAATGCAACCATTGGTTTCCAAGCAAAATAATCCTTGTACAGGGATGGC
>PVKH010044017.1:0-10652 GCA_004027955.1 Chaetophractus vellerosus | reverse complement strand
AGGATCCATAACTCATGGTTAACATCTCAATTTCTCCTTATGATAATTTAAATGTGTATTATTTGTCTTTCTTTTTCTGTATTGGAAGCAGTTAATTTGTTTTGTAAGGGAGTTTTGGCAAGATGTCATTGGTTTAGGTATGCACTCACTGCTCTCAAGCAGAGGTCAGCTGATTGGAGATGGGAACCTGCCAGGGTGGTCTTTTCTAGGAGCCTGGGAGACAGAGGTCTTGGGTGCATTGACTGGAGGCAACTGGACTGTGAGGTGGACTGCTCAGCATAAAATCATGAGGTTTTTGCTCCCCAGCTGGAATCACAGGTGGCTAAACTCTGTTCTCTGGGCAGGGGCCTGGGCAGTCCAAATAGATGCAGGTAGACTGGTGGGGGGGGATAAACTCTGAGAGTGAGAAGGTTCTGGCAAAGGGTGGAGAGGGGTTTCCTTTCTGTGGATTTGGTCACCAGGAACCCCTAGCAATTTTCAGGAGGGAATTAGGCAGCTGGAAGTGGTGCTGGGCTGAGGGGAGAGTCGAATCTGTGATGCAATGCTAATTGAACTAATATACCTAACCGTGACACAGACCCTAGATTCAGCAAAGGGCCAAAGGGCAGAGCCAGCAATTTTACAGCTCCATGCTGAGTAAACAGTCTCAGCTCCCCTGGGAGGGTGGGGTCAGGCAGTGGGAAGTAATAGATAAGTCTCTATGAGCATATTTGTGGTCCCCTCAAAGGAGGGGTTGGGCTAGAACAGGTTTCCTTTAAGGACCCTTATTTCATCAAAGAAAAGAGTGAGAGAAATGTATTGACTAGCTGCTTTAAATGCTAAATTCTGCCTCAAAGCCTGCACAGAGAAGGCTGCAGGGAAATTGATTAATGAACACAGGCTGAGAGGCTCCACAAGGGCCCTAAAGGAAAGCTGTTCTTCCTTTGACTGCAAGCTTCTGTTCTTCTTACCTCTACTTTCTCCTCTTGTCTTTCTTAAAATTAGGTGCTGATAGCCTTTTTCTTCTTTGCTGCTCTTCTTCATGCTTGAATTTCCATTATCTGTGTATAGTGATTGTATTTGCCAATGCTATGTCTTCTCCTTATTTCATCATTCTACCTTCAGTATTCTGTTGTGGTTCTTACATTCCACCCTTTTTCATTTGCTCTCAACTTCACCTTTGTTAACTTCTATCTTCTCTATTCTGTTCTCTTTTCTTGCTTTTTTTTGTATTAGTTTTTTTTTTCTTTCAGCCTTTTCTTTATTAGTTTTCTCTCACCTCATCATTCTGGCCTTACAAAATATTCTATATATTTTTTCTATTTGATTTCCCATTCCATTGTAGGAACTCCAATTTTCTTCCACTATTACTATACACTGCCTGCATAAGTTAAACATTCAATTTACTAAGTCTAATATGGCCCCTCTTCCAACTTTTATCAATAGTACCATTATCCCTTTTCCTACCCTCCTGCTTTGATTGCTCTGACCCTAATCTTCTTCCTTCAAGGGAATATAGAAAAAAGCAAGGATATACAACAAGAGGAAGAAAGTATCAATGAGAAAACTTAACAAACACACAGAACTACAAGACAAATAAAACTCTACAGCAGAGAGAGAAGCTAATCAACTGAATAAACCTATCAAGATAAAATGATGACCAGAGGGCAACAAAAAATTACAAGCCATACTGAGAAACTGGAAGATATGGACCATTCTAAAGAACAAACCAAAAACCAGGAGGAGATGCAGAACATAGAACAACTAATCAAAGATGTCCAAACAAATATCATGGACAAACTTAATGAAATGAAATAAGAGATTAAGGATATTAAGAAGACACTGGGAGCACATACTGAAGAAATTGTAAGCATACATAAAAAGATAACGGACATGATGCCAATGAATCGCATAATCCAAGAAATCAAAAAGATGATGGATACACATAAGAGCAGATTTGAACAAATAGAAGAAAGAATTAATGATGTGGAAGACAGTATATCTGAAATCAAATGGATAGTAGAACAGATAGATAAAGAGCTAGAAAAAATTGAGCAGGGACTCAGGTATTTAACCAATAACACAATATGTACAAATATATGCATTATAGGCATCCCAGAAAGAGAAGAGAAGGGAAAGGGAAGAGAAGAAGTTTTGAAGGAAATAATGGCTGAAAACTTCCCAACCCTAAAGAGGGAGTTGGATGTACATATCCAGAAAGCACAGCACACCCAAAACAGTATAAATCCCAACAAGCTAACCCCAAGACATATAGTTGTCAAAATGTCCAATGCTCAAGACAAAGAGAAAATACATAAGGCAGCAAGAGAAAAGAGTACCATCACATATACAGGAAGCACAATAAGATTAAGTGCTGACTGCTCAGCTGAAACCATGCAGGCAAGAAGACAGTGGTAAGACATAGTCAAGGTACTAATAGAAAAAAAAAATTCCAGCAACGAATTCTCTCTCCAGAGAAGCTGGCATTCATAAATGATGGAGAGTTCAAAATATTCACAGATAAACAGAAATTAACAGAATATGCCAGTAAGAAACCTGCATTTCAAGAAATACTAAAAGAAACTCTAAAGGTTGAAAGGAAAAAACAGGAGAGGGAGAGTTGGAGGAGAGTGTAAGAACAACAATAACAACATAAAGACAAACAAAAACTACATAGGACATACTTAAATGCAAAGGAAATATGGCAGATGTAAGAAATTCATTGAGAGTAATAACACTGAATGTATATGGATTAAACTCACCAGTCAAGAGATATAGATTGGCAGAATGGATAAAGAAATATGACCCATCTATACATTGTTTACAAGACACTCAGCTTAGACCCAGGGATTCAAGGAGGCTGAAAGTGAATGGCTGGAAAACTATTTTACAAGCAAATAACAACCAAAAAATGGCAGGAGTAGCTATCTTAATATCAGAAAAAATAGACTTTAAATGTAAGTCTAAAGGGAAGGGCAATTGTAATGTGGTTTTTTTTTTGGGACCTGGGAATTGTGGGTGATGTTCCAATGGAGGATGTAGGCCATTTTGTATCATCATGTATCATGTGGAACTGTATGGGAGAGAAGGTCGTCTACAGTCTGAACTGTGATCTATGCTTGATGGCAAAGCCCCAAAATGTGTATATCTATCACAGGCGTTATGACACACTGATGAGGGATGTGTATGTGGGGGGTTGTGGGAGGTGTGTGTGGGGTGGCATATGGGTACTCCTGGAATCTCTGTGTAACATTTATGCAATCAATGTATCCTAAAAATATATATAGGTATATTAAAAAAAATAAATGCAATGCAATCATAACAGACAAAGAGGGACCCTATATATTAGCTAAAGGGTAATCTCTCAAGAAGAAAGGACAATCATAAACATTTGTGCACCTTATCAAAGTGCCTCAAAATACATGGGGCAAACACAGGAGAAACTAAGTGGAGAAATAAATGCCTCTACATTTATAGTGGGGGACTTTAATACACCATTATCACCATTAGACAGAATATCTAGACAGAGAATCAGTAAAGAAAGAACGTGAATAATACATTAGAGGACATGGACCTAATAGACATACACAGAATGCTACACCCTAATACAATGGGATATATATTCTTCTCGAGCGCACATGGCTCATACTCCAAGATAGAACACATGCTAGTCCACAGAACAACTCTTAATGAGTTCAGAATGATTGAGATTACACGAAGTAATATTTCTGACCACAATGCAATGAAACTGGAAATCACTAACGGCCAGAAAACTAGATTAGATATGAAGATATGGAAATTAAACAACACACACTTGGACAAACAGTGGGGCAAGGAGGAAATCTCAAAGGAAATCAGCAACTACCTCAAATCAAATGAAAATGAGAACACAACATATAAAAACCTATGGGATAAAAATTTTGTATACATGTAGTTCTTATTTTTTTTTCTTTTTTCTTTTCACATATTTTGAAGAGTCCAGTCCGCTGGCAACATCTAGTTTTCTTTTCTCTATTTTTTTACTTTTTAAAATTTTTACTTTTTTTTAAATTTGTTTTTTTAATTTTATTTCTCTGATTTTAAATTATTAAATTTTTTTCTAACTGTTTTTTATTCTTTAGGTTCTCCTATGTTTTGACTTTTGCATTTAAATGATGTTGTTAGGGATGGTTCACAGTGGGGGATGAACTGGTGAGCCACGACACTCTATGGCCTGAATCTGTGAATCCTGTCATTCAGGGAGTTGAGCCAGGGGGTGTTGTGGGGCCAGGGGTAATGGGGAGTAATGTGGGGGTGGAATACAGGCCATTTGGTGGCCCATGGAAGTGTTTTCCATTGCCTTGCGGTGGTGGATACGGCACAAGGTAACAGGCATCAAAATTTATATAAGTGTATGACCTAAAATGTGGACCTCAATGTGGACAAATGACAATGTTGAGGAATTATGTTTCACTATCTGTTTGTCAGTTATGTTGGGGCTGCCATCCACATACAAAACGGTTTTGGTATGGGGAGGAATGGAGGAGGGGGTTGAGTATATAAGATTGTCTTGTATTTTGTCTGTGGCTCTGCTGTGACCCAAAGCTTCTTTGAAAATTAAATAATAAAAGGAGGGCTGCTTGAGAGTGATAAGAGGAAGGTGTCATGAAATAGACTGGACACCAGGTATTGCACCGACAAGGCACAATTTGGGAATTTGGGGAAAAAAAACTTATACATATATATGTATCATTTATTTATTTTTATTTTTTTTCACATTTTTTGAATAGCCCAATCATTTAATAAAATCCTGTTTTCCCTTTTCTATTTATTTATTTATTTATTTAGTATTTTTTAGTGTCTTTTAAAAATTTTTTTTGAAAATTCAGTATTTTTATTATTTGCCATGTTATTGTGAATTATTCAAAACTCATTATTTTCTTTATTAATTTTTAATTTTTAAAAATATATCTATATATATATTTAGGATACATTGATTACATAAATGTTACACAGAGATTCCAGGAGTACCCATATGCCACCCCCCCACCCCTCCCAGAAACCCCCACATGCACATCCCTCAGTGTGGCATAATGCCTCTGATAGATATACACATTTTGGGGCTTTGCCATCAGGCATAGACACAGTTCAGGCCGTAGACAGCCCTCTCTCCCATACAGTTCCGAATGATCCATGATCATACCAAGTGGCCTACATCCTCCATTGCAACATCATCCATGACAATTCTCAGGTCCCCCCTCCCCCCAAAAAAGATAAAATAAAATAAAAAATAAAAAAATAAAAAATAAAAATAAAAAAAGCCCGCATTACAATTGCTCTTCCTTCACTCTACTCCTAAAGTGTCCAGTGACCGTGGCTCCACATAATTTTGCAATTTCTTGCATTGCATATACGATAATTCTATATCAGGACTCCAACAAGTCCATTCTAGTCCATAGTTCTTCCCCCAATCCCAAGGAGTCTGGAATGGTGATGTCCCCTCCACAATGGAAGGGATTATACTGCCTGCAGCTGCAGGCTCTCTGGGGGATGTTGCTACTCTTCTGGAAAATATGATGGAGATCTCCAGGATGGGAGTTCAGTGTTCTCCCATTTAGTGATTAATGCTTCACCCCATGACCATGTCCCATGTGGGCCCAGGGGTGGTGGGGAGGGATGCAGTGGATCGAATATAGGCCATTTGGTGGCCTGTGGGAGTGTTTTCCATTGCCTTGAGGTGTGGATACAGGGCAAGATGACAGGCATAAAAAATTACAAAAGTGTACGACCTAAATTGTGGACCTCGATGTGGACCAATGACAAAGTTGAGGAATTATGTTTCACTATCTGTTTGTCAGTTATGTTGGGGCTGCCATTTACATACAAACCGATTTTGGTGTGGGGAGAAATGGAGGACGGGGTTGAGTATATAAGAATGTCTCATATTTTGTCTGTGGCTCAGTTGTGACCCAAAGCTTCTTTGAAAATTAAATGATAAAAGGAGGGCTGATTGAGAGTGATAAGAGGAAAGTGTCATGATACAGACTGGACATCAGATATTGCACTGACAAGGCACAATTTGGGAATTCGGGAAAAAACCAAAAACTCATATATATATATATATCATTATATATTTTTAATTTTATTTTTTTTACCTTTTTTGAATAGCCCAATCATTTTAAAAAAATCTTGTTTTCCTTTTTCTATTTTTTATTTATATTTTTAATTTTCTAAAATTATTTTGTATTATCAAGTTCACCTATATTTTAACTCTTACATTTAAATACCATTATTATTTCATTTTCCTATTCATTACAATTGGCTACTGTGATGACTTCACATGTGAAGAGGTTATGGATCACAGAAGGGTCACAATGTGGATGGGAGAGGAGCATTTGAGGTTGGGGATGTATGGGAAGAAGTCCACCTGAACATACATAAAAATCATACATAATTGTTGAAAGATTCATGGGACATGGCCATGGGGTGAAGCATTAATCATTAAATGGGAGAACACTGAACTCCCATCCTGGAAATTTCTGTCATATTTTCCAGAAGAGTAGCAACATCCCCCTGAGTACAGGGGCAGTGTCTGGCAAAGGAGGATGATCCATTGATGGGCCCTTGTTTTTGATGACTACCTTTATGAGTCATTGCTGTTGAAATTGAAATAGCCTAGTCTTAAGGGGTGCCCAAGAGTTGCCTCTGGAGAACCTCCTTGTTGCTCAATGTAGCCTCTCTCTAAGCCAAACTCAGAATATGAATACATTACCTTCCTCCCAGCATGGGACAAGACTCCTGGGGATGAGCCAGGGATTACTAACAAATGCCAATGGGCAGTACAACTGATAAATGACTTCAAATAAATGGGGGAAATGGTAGAGACAAATGAGTTCATAGGGCTAAGAGACTTCAAAGTGAGTCAGGAGGGCAACCAAGAGGTAACACTTATGAAAATCCCAGTAGGACCTCCTAGACTTCCAATATGGATATCACCCCAAAAAGAGGACCTCCAGAGGGTTTTGGAGATATCCAGGTCCTATACCAAGGCAGATAATCCTAGAGTTAGATGCCTTACTAGTGGGTCCTAATTTGGAATTCTTGCTCCTGAGAGTGACAGAGTCTGACCGAAATATGTCTTCACTGCACATGGTCCAAATGTCTCTTCTATTCAAACCTATATTTGATGCCAGAGTTTTAGGTGTACTTCCATAGAACAGAGACTACAGGCTGATCATGTGCCAACTGGGTCCAGAAACTCTGTGGACCTGCACCTCCTATGATACAACTCAATGGACTCACCCAGGACACCTAGTTGGGAGTTGATGGACGACAGCTATCCTGGGGAATGGAGAGAGCCTGCAGCTGCAGGCAGGATAATCCCTTCCATCATATCCATGGGATATAAGCCCCCTTTCACTTAGTGGTGGAGGGGACATCACCATCCTAGACTCCTTGGGTTTGGGGGAAGAACTATGGACTAGAATGGACTTGTTGGTGTCCTGCTATAGACTTGTGATATACATATTGGAATAAAATGCAAAATTATGTGGAGCCAGGGCCACTGGACACTTTGTGAGCAGGGTCAGGGAAGAGCAATTGTAATATGAGGTTTTTTTTGGGGACCTGGGAATTGTCGTGGGTGATGCTGCAATGGAGGATGTAGGCCATTTTGTATCATCATGTATCATTCAGAACTGTATGGGAAAGAGGATCGTCTACAGCCTGAACTGTGATCTATGCTTGATGGCAAAGCCCCAACATGTGTATATCTTTCAGAGGTGTTATGCCACACTGAGGGACATGTATGTGGGTTGTTGTGGGTGGGGGGTAGGGAGGTGGTATATGGGTACTCCTGGAATCTCTGTGTTACATTCATGTAATCAATGTATCCTAAATATATATATATATATATATATATATATATAATTTTAAAAAGTAAAAAATAAAAAAAATAAAATTAAAAAAAAGTGAATGGATAGAGGGGCTGTGGTCCAAGGGATTGCGTGCCTGCCTCTCACATGGGAGGTGCCAGTTCCATTCCTGATACTTCTTTAAAAAAGACCAGGAGACACAAGGAGCAGACAGACAAAGGAGCCATCTCAGGGGGGAAAATTAAGTGAATGGAATATCCTTAATCTCATAGGAAGCATCTACCTAAACAAAACAAAAAACTATTCTACTTCTGGAGGCTGAGTATAGTAGTATAGGAACAACTCTCATACATATAATCTCTATAAACTCTAGGAAACATGAATGCCTAACTGAAGACACTATAGAGCAATGATCACATAAATATATTATTGAAGGTGTTGGTTCTTGGAAGGATGGTTGTCAATGAATGTTTATCCCAGTTTTAAATCTTGCATCCTGATGGTAGAGTTGAACCTACATTATGTGAAGAAACTGCACTTAGGGTATTAATATCATCTTCACATTATTATTTACCTATATAAGACTTTAAAAATATATAATACCTTTCTGTTGATAAGAAAGACTATTTGAGTATATTCAAACTGCATGAGCCAGCCATCAGGAAAGGCATAAAAGTTTTGAACAGTCTAGTTAACTAACTCCTAATGGTGTAGAAAGTGCATTCAATCACCTGGATGAAATTGTGGTGACATATACAGGCCATTACATATCCTGCCAACGCCTACAGAATTGAGTAGGAGGGAGTGTAAAGTACACTGTACACTGTAGTCCATGCTTAGTGGCAATGCTCCAAAATGTGTTCATCAATTGCACTGAATATACCACACTAATGAAAGAAGTTGTTAATGTGAGGAAAAGTGGGAGGTCTGGGGAGTGGAGCATATGGGAATTCCTTATTTTTTTATGTAATAATTTATGTAATATAAGTATCTTTTAAAAATAAAAATATATTTTAAAAAAACACCTATGGGATGCAGCCAAAGCAGTACTGAGAGGGAAATTTGTAGCTCTAAATGCATATATTAAAAAAGAAGAAAGAGCTAAAATTGAAGAATGAACTGCACACCTGAAAGGATTGGAAAAACAGCCACAAACCAATCCTAAAGGAAGCAGAAAGAAAGAAATAACAAATATAAAAGCAGAGATAAGTGATATAGAAAATTAGAAAGCACTAAAAAAAATAAACAATACCAAAAGCTGGTTCTTTGAGAAGACCAATAAAATTGACAAACCCTTAGCCAGACTAAGAAAGAAAAAGGGAGAGCAGATGCAAAACACAAAATAAGGAATGAAGAAAGAGATATCATTACTGACCCCATGGAAATAAAGAATATCATGAGAGGATACTTTGAAAAATTATATGCTAAGAAGAATGATAATTTAGAGGAAATGGAAATATTCCTAGCAACTCACAAGCAGCCTACACCGATGAAAGAAGAAATCAATGAACTCAACAGTCCAGTTACAAGTAAAGGATAGACTCAGTCATCAAAAACCTCCAAAATAAGAAGAGCCCAGGACCAGATGGCTTCACAGCTGAATTCTATGAAACATCCCGGAAAGAATTAACACCAATCCTGCTTAAGCTCTTCCACAAAATAGAAATAGAAGGAACACTCCCTAACTCATTCTATGATGCCAAAATACCCTAATATCAAAGCCAAACAAAGATACCACCAAAAAGGAAAATTAAAGACCAATTTATCTAATGAACCTAGATGCTAAAATCTTCAACAAATACATGCTTATTGCATTCAACAACATATCAAAAGTATTATACACTATGAGCAATTAGGTTTAATCCCGGGTATGCAAGGATGGTTCAACAAAGGAAAACCAATGTAATAACACCACATAAACACATTGAAAGAAAAAAATCACAAGGTCATCTATATAGATGCAGAAACAGCATTCGACAAAATACTGCACCCTTTCCTGATAAAAACTCTGCAAAAGATAGGAATAGAAGGAAACTTTCTGAACATGATAAAAGGTATATATGAAAAACCCAAAGCTAACATCATCTTCAATGGGGAAATCCTAAGAGCCTTCCCTCTGAGATCAGGAACAAGAGAAGGATACCCACTGTCACCACTCTTATTTAACATTGTCCTAGAGTACTTGTTTGAGCACTGAGGCAAGAAAAAGATATAAAGGGCATCCAAATTGTAAAAAGGGAAGTGAAAATTTCATTATCTGCAGACTTCATGATCCAATACTTAGAAAGCACTGAGAAATTTACAACAAAGCTGCTAAAACTTATAAAGGAGTTCAGTGATGTTGCAGGCTATAAGATCAATGCTGAAAAATCAGTAGCATTTCTGTACACCAACAATGAGCAATCTGAAAAGGGAATTTAAAAATTCCATTTACAATAGTAACAAAAAGAATAAAATACTTAGGGATAAATTTAACTAAAGATGTAAAGCACTTTCATGCAGAAAACTACACAACATTGTTAAAGGAAATAAATGTAAGAATATCCCTTGTTCATGGATAGGAAGACTAAATAAAATCAAGATGTCTATTCTACCAAAACTAATCTACAGATTTAATGCAGTCCCCATAAAGTTTGACACTGTATTTTTTAAGGAATTGAAAAACTACCTACAAAATTTATTTGGAAGGGTAAGAAGCCCCGAATTGCCAAAGACATATTGAAAAAGAAAAATGAAGTTGGAGGTATCACACTATCTGACTTCAAAACACTACAATGCTATAGTGGTGAAAACCACACGGTATTGGCACAAGGATAGACA
>PVKH010044016.1:0-10770 GCA_004027955.1 Chaetophractus vellerosus | reverse complement strand
GGGGCAGAAAATCACTAAAAAAAAGTCTTGGGCACTACTCAGTTCTCATCATCCTATCACAAGTCACCTGCTGAGGAGAGAACACAACAAGGAAAACAGGAAAAGAGAATCTTTACATGATATGAGATGATTTTTCAGAAATAGAGTCAGTGTAAACATTCTTAACCCCACAACTCCCTTCCCTCTTCTTGTGGGCTCGGCCATCCAGAAGTTCCATGCTCGGAAAGGGTAGAAGGTGGTCTTCAATGTGGTTTAATCACAAATTGGGGGAAAATCTAGTAACATGGAAGCACTTTTTTTACAAATTGTCATTTGCCTTTGGATTGGTAAATCCACTTGAGAAAATATAACCAAAAAAATTTGGGGAGAGGATAATGTTGACAAATGTTTATAGCAAGGCTTTTTGTGGTAATGAAAAGCCAAAAGTTACCTAAATGGGCAGCAAAAAGGAGATAGCCAGGCAACCCATAAAATTGCATCATGGTGAGGACAATATCAGATGTTTAGTGAGCAGTTAACAGGGCTGAGTGCTTCACCTGCACTTCCTAACTGAATCCTAACAAGCCTATGAACAGGTTCTAATATCCCTAATTACCAGTGAGGCAGTTGGGGGACAGAGGATAAGTTGTCTGCCTCGCACCACATTCTTAAATGAGAAAAACTGAAGAAAATGGTTTAAACACATTGTGTAGAAATGGGATGGAATGGGAAGTATATTTGGATAGGAAAGAAAGTAAAACAAACTGATGATTATTTTCTCCCTTTTGTGGGCTCCCTATAAAGCACAGCCTGGGGCCTTATCTGAGCCTCTGGAGACTGTAAGGAAGTAATCCCCTAGGTATCCTTTTTTAACACCAGGCCCAGCCTGACCCATCTACCTACCCCTTCATCCAAAGGCTTCAGAATATACCTCTTCCCAATGCTGTCTCCTGCAGTAATCCCCCCTCCCCTCACCTCCAGAGTCCTGTGGACCTGTCTTTTCCTTCTGTATCTTGGCCAGTGTCAAAGTCTCCTCCTTTAGACTTCCCCAGCTACTTGTCCCTGTGGCCCAGCAAACTCCATGCATCAAAAATCTGTGTATTGATTCTCCTGGTACATGAAGGACTCCAGCATGGTCAGCACTCTCCTTGCCACAGTGCCACCCTAAACCCTGTGATTAGCTCTGGTCCACTGTTCTCCCATTGGGTAGGCAGTGTTGGGGTAACTAAGTGTTAGCCAGGCCTGTTGGCAAGTAGGTGAGAGTGACGTGAGGAACATCCTAGAACCCACCCCCACAGGGTGAGTGGTAGGAAGCCTTTGATGGAGGCCTTCAGCTAGCTATAGGGGTAGCTTTCAGGGAAGCCAAGTGCCTGCCCCTGCTATAAGCAGGGCTTCAGGCTGAAGGTTGAAGGCTCCTGCCTGTGCTGTAGGTCACAGACCTGGACCACTGGTCTGGTAGGCTCCATGCCCAAGTTTTCTGAAGGAGACACCAGCTGGCTTCTGAGTTACAGCTATTCCCCTGCCTTCCCTTGTACAGCCATTCCTAGCAACTTCATATCATCTTACATCATATGCATCACCTCACGTGTGTTGAGTGCCTCCCCTGTGCCAACCAATGAGTCAGACTTCAAGGGGCATAACTTAATGGGCCTAGTGAACAGCATGCTCAAATAGTAGAGAAAAGGATTTATTTATTGAGTAGCTGTATAATAGTCAAGAGGTTTCTAACTAGTGTTATGGTTTCTTAAAGTTACACTGGCCAAGAATGACCTGCCTGTTTATGTCCTGGTTTCCATGGCAATGCCAGATGTTCCTACACCCAAGTGCCCCATAGCCTTTTCTAGGATTGGGCCCAGATTGGTAGGGCTGGCAGGATAGACACTGAGCCAGTTCTGCTTGTGCTTCCTCAGTGAGGGCCAAATTTCCCAGGTGGATGCTAGATGATGCCCCAGGCCCCAGCCAACCATGCTGCTGGCTGCCAAGCCCTTGTTTTCACCACTGGCATGGAGAACTTTGACATGCTCATTACTTGACATTACTAATGGCTGAGTGTACAATGCCTTTTCCTTTGTCTGTGTCCTAAGTTATTGGCATTTCATCTGAAGCTGAATCCACTTGAGCAAACTTCACAAGGGTTCTGAGAGAGTCTCTGGGTTCAGCCCAATGCCTTTCATTAGGGACATAACTGAATACTGTCACACTTGTCCTAACCTAATGTAATGTGGCATGGCTTGATTTGGGTTTTTATAATGCATCAGGATATGGGATGGAAGGAAGGACATACCCTTAACAAGCTGGTTGAATTTGTTTTTTTTTGTTGTTGTTTTTTTTGTTTTGTTTTTGTTACATATTCCCCCTTCCTGCTTGTTCTTGCTTTGTTCATTTTTTGCCTTCTTCTGTGTCTGCTTTGTCTCCCCCCATTGCGGCGACAAGCCGAGTTAGCTCACCGCGCAGGCGGCTTGTCCCGCTCCTGGGCAGCTCTGCTCTGCTCGTGGGCGGCTCTGCTCTGTTCGTGGGCAACTTGCCCTGCCCGTGGCAGCTTTTTGCCCTGCCCACGGCAGCCCCGCCCACAGCGGCTTGCCCTCTCAAGGCGGTCTGCCCGCTCGGAGAGGTCCCCGGGAACCAAACCTGGGGCCTCCCATGTGGTGAACCGGCGCCCTATCCACTGGGCTACAGCCGGCCCCCTGGTTGAATTTGTTTTTGTGGAGGGTATCATTGTCTTATAGAGGTGATAGGTACAGTCTTATCAGTGTCCCAGTGGTGGTTCAGATGTAAGGTCCTTGACCCAGAGCACCCATAGACATCTGTTGAGCAATCCACTAGAAGGGGGTTGTGGGAGTTGTGTTGTATGAGTATTTTTACCCCAATTTAAAAATGAAAACAAAAGGTGTAAAATGCAGCATTTCAGAATTTCAGCCAGTGATCAGCTTTTTGTTTTTTAATATTATTTTCTATAAATACATGTATGGTTTTGAAATAGTCTGTCACCTTAACAACTTCAGAGTATTAGCAACTCTTAATATAAATGTTGATTTTTTTTTCAGGTGATTGAAGTATATGACTTGACTAAAGTAAAATTAAAATATTGGTAAGTTTTCTCCCCCACTGGTATATGTTACTCTTGGTACAGATAGGTTTTATCTACTACCCTCTTTAAATTAGTAATGGATTCCCAGCTGCAGCATTCCAAGGATTACAGCCTGGTGTCAGGATTTCTTGAGGTAACCTGCAAGCCTGCCCAGTTTCCTGGGATGAGCAGTAACCCTCCCTAAGTACATGCTGTGTGTTAAAATAACATATGTTATTTTAATTCAGTTCCTCATAGCAAAGCAGGACCTAAGCTCAGGAGTTATGTGACTGTCTCACGGGTCACCGCTCCCTCCTCTACACAGCCTCTGTTGGTACCTCCTTTCATGTTTTCGTAAGCAACAAAGGTGGGACAAACCAGAAAGTTCCGACTACAAACCCTATGCCAAAGAGATGACTATTTGAAGGCCCAAATCTGCTTTTTAGACTGAAGATGGGGATAGCCTGTACGGTCTGTAAATATTTGGGCCTCCATTATGAAAAGGTGCTATAGAATATCACTTTGAGTAAGCATCCTTAGCAGGCTTCCCCTTCCCTTTGAGAGCCCAACTCCTGGGGCAGGCTTTAAAAACAGTATTTGCTGTTGGAAGAGTGGATGAGCAAATGTGTAATAGCACTGGCTCTTATAGATTCTATTTGTCTTCTAGTCCTGTGACCATGGAGAAGTCATTTAACCTCTTTGAGCTTGTTTTCTTGTCAGAGAAATGAGGTCAATAGTGTGGCTGCTGGGTTGTTAGAATTATATGAGATAATGCCAGTAAAAGTCATAGCACAGTGCCTGGTTAAAAAAGAGGCTTTCAATAAATGATAGTGGGGAACCAGCTATGGCTCAATTGGTAGCACTCTGGTAGGGCCGCGCGGTGAGCTGACTCAGCGGGATGCCGCAGCAGGGGGAGACAAGCAGACACAGAGAAGCGCAAAGCAACTGTATGCAGCGAGCACAAGCAGCAGGGGGGAGGGCGGATATATAAATAAATAAAAATAAATAAATGAATAAATGAATGAACGAATGATAGTACTAATTTTTTAAGTGATTCTTAACTTTTAAGCTTCCTCAAAGTCATAAGTTCTTTTTTTTCATGTTCATCACCTGAAATCATATGCCCCTCTTTGCTCCCAAGCCCAAGCCCAACCTGCCTTGCTTGGATATACTCTTAAGAAGTCTAACCCTTTTCTAAGAAAGTTCCTATTCAAGCCAAACTACTAATATGCATCCTGGGAGAACACACCTATTGTATCTATTCTTCAAGCCATTTTGCATAGGATCGAATGCCATACTGAGCTTGTTAATGCCATGGGGCTGAGACCAGATTTTCTTTCCTTCTGAACTGTGCCTAGTGTCCACAAATATCTTGGGAGGCCCCAGAGGATCATCAACTCTGTATATCAGTAGCCTCACAAGAACTGACCTTGTTCTGACCTCATAAAATTGTCTCTTATTTAAAGGTTCTTTAATTAAACTTTTATTTTGAGATATAGAGTGTAGATTCACTTGCCTGTGTTTTAAGAATAACTCTTGCAACTACCATCTCCTGTTATTGGTAGGTCTATCATGTGAAGCCTGGTATTAAAAGGTATTTTTGTTTTTCAGTGGAGTGCATTTTAACTCTCAGGCCATAGCTCCCACCATTGAGCAGATTGACCAGTCTTTCGGTGCAACCCATCCTGGAGGTAAGCCAAGTCATTCTGATTCCTATGGTCATCAGTGGCAGCCCATAGCAATAAACCTGGCAAGTGACACCATTACAACCCCTGAACCTGGGTAATTTGGTACTTGGTACTTAGATTTGAAAGAAGGCTCTTCCTCCTTGTTTTCGTCTTAGGACATCAGTTCAGAAATGAGACACAAGGAAGGTGGTGCCAGTCGTTTGACTCCCTGCCAGTCCAGTTTTTGTTAGCAACTTCAGATGCCATTCAGCCATGTCATTTTTTTCTTTTCCTACCACACCTCCCACAGTGTACAACTCCGCTGAGCAGCTCTTCCATCTCAACTTCAGAGGACTGTCTTTCTCTTTTCAGTTAGACTCGTGGACCGAGGCTCCTAAGTACGAGGTTAGTCCTTCCCTCACCCATCTATTTGCTGGCCAGTGCCTTGGTAATATAGGTCAGCAGGCCATGACATGGAGGAAGGCTGAATAGGCACCCTTTTTGTTTCCTTGTCTTTGAGCTCTTCACAGACCAAGGGGGTGGAGTGGGTGGGTTGACAGGAAAGACAAGGCCCAGACCAGCATTCCCAGCATGAGGACAGTGCCACTGCAAAGTGAGGTCAAGCTCACTTTTCAAAGATTAATCCATCTGTGTCTTCCTTTAAATTTCCTAATCACTGTGGTTTTCTCAATGGCCTAAAATTTTAGAGAGTTCATCCTCTGGATTTTCAGCTGTCTATTGCTCTTGGCACAGTGTTTCATTCATCCTTAGGCAACAACATCCTCAGGCTTATGAAAATGATATCTTTTCATAAAGCTAAGTAGAATTAAAGATGAATTTGCATAGTTGGGTGAGTTTATTGACCTGGAGCCAGATTTGGCTGTGTGCTTTGACTGTGAGAGCCAGGAAGGGCCAGAGCTTGAGTCATTATTAAAACTCTTGTCCTGTTTTTGCAGCCCAATTTTGCCCACGGCCTAGCTTCTCTCCAGATACCCCACGGAGCAACTGTGAAACGAATGTATATCTACAGCGGAAACAGCCTGCAGGATACCAAGTAAGTGAGGGAATTCATGAGCTTCATGCTGAGGCATCGGCTCCCTGGAAGGGGAGAGCAAAGACTTTGATCTTTTCATGACTGCCTCCAGGGCTCCTGTGATGCCCCTGAGCTGTTTCCTGGGCAATGTGTATGCTGAGAGTGTAGATGTTCTTCGAGATGGAACTGGACCCTCAGGTTTACGACTTCGTCTACTTGCTGCAGGTCAGTTACTAGCTTTGGGATGGTGGGTTCCCGATTTTATCCATGTTGAAAAATTCCAGAATCCCATGTGCTTAGAGGGCAGATGATACAAATGTGTGTGATTAAAGCTTTCATTTAAATTTGTGAAAAGTCAAGACATCGTCTTATCATTAGCAAATCTTAATATACAACAGTAACGCTGCTCTCCTCAGCACGTAGACAAATCTTTTGTATCCTGTGTGCTTATGTAGCTTTGCAGTGGTTCCCAGGTTATTTCCTGTAGATGTATCCAGTAGGCTGCAGTGTTGTTTGTACTCCCCTTTTCCACACTTACTCCCAAGTTCACAGAGAAGGTGGGCGGGTTGTCTTATTGAATTGTGATTTGGCCACACCCTGCTGAGAGTTCCTCTAACCAAGAACAAGAAAGAGTTGCTGCCTTCAGTAGCTGGTCTTTACAGAAGCCATGCCTTGTTTTGTGACTTTCTCCTGCCTTCCCAGTCTCAACTAGTTTGGACCTTTGATCACGATTATAGGACAAGGATCTCCAATTTGGAGTTTGCCTCCATAAAGACAGTCTGGAAACTGACAGAGGGGCCATGTTTCATGGAGTTCATATCCTAGCCCTAAGTTTGTTAAATTTGAGTCTTGCATCAGTTTCTCTGGGGCAATGATTCTTAACTATTAAGAATCTGGTGTATAGAAACTATGAACATACTCCCCTGAAGAATTAGTTCATGACCTCTAGGTTAGAAATTCCTTAAAAGCTGGTTTCTAGCCAAGGCAAAACACCAGCTGCTTGAAAGAGTGTTGCACTTTGACTATGGTTTTGAACGAATTGCAATGTGGCAATGAGGTCAAATGATTGTGTCCATCTTCTCAGGATTGCTGCTTGAAATAGGCACCAGGATATCTAGGATCAGAGCAATTAGTCATCACTGAGGACAGTAGGAGGAGACTGTTGAGTGTGGGCATCTTGGCCACTTCCATCCCAGACAGAATACTCCTTACATTTATATTACTCACTACTCAGACTGTCAATGGGAAAAATGTTTCTAAGTCATGACCTTAGGAGGCCACTGGAGACTTGGGCCCACAGCCCAGCTTTACAGGACTTTTGGTGAGGTCTGTAGGTCATCCACCCTACAGGATTTACGAATAGAAGGTTAATATGGACCATGTTTTTCACAGGACCAAGTTAATTTAAACACAACTTTATTTGCAACTCAATATGTATGTTCTGAACCTAGAGACTAAGGCCCTCTTGGATTAGTTGGAGAACCCAGAACCTAGTTAGCTCAGATTTCAGATCCCTGGCTTGCTCTACAGGAAAGATCTTTGATAACTGTAAAGGCTGTACAGAGTAAGGTGATGTCGGTGGTTATTATGGTACCAGGAATTCTAGTCCTCTTCTGATTTATGGTTTCTGTCTTTCAAGTGGGTCAGAAGGCTCTCTTGGGAGTATGTAGGGGTGGGTGCTTTGCTCTTTTTAGCCCTTTACAGAGTGGTCTTGTAGTCTCCATCTAGTTGGAGGAAGTACCTCTTAGCATAAATCCTTGTGTCTTGTCAGGATAATAATAATAGCACCTCATTATATACTTTCATAGTATTTTTTTTTTTTTTTTTTACATATCTCCCCTTCCCCCCCTTTGCGGCGACGCGCCGAGACTTGGCCACTGCGCAGGCGCGGCTTTCCCCGCTTGTGGGCGGCTTCTGCTTCCATCACGGCCGGCTCCAGTTCGCGGGTGGCTGGCTGTGCTCGATTTGCAGGCGACCTGCCCTGCCCGTGGCGGCTTTTTTGCCTGTCCGTGGCAGTTACTTTCATAGTATTTTATGTTGCTGCTTTTAGAGTCTTGAGCCCTGATTACTTGGTGTATCTGCTTGTTTGCAGTGTTGTCTCTCAGTGACCTGGTAATGCAGTAGGCAACCAGTCATCTCTCTGGTACCCCCAAGGTCCTGGGCTGCAGGGTCTCAGGCCCTGGCCAAGAACCTGACCATCATCCCATGTGCTCTGCAGGTTGCGGACCCGGCCTATTAGCAGATGCCAAGATGCGGGTATTTGAACGTTCGGTGTATTTTGGTGATTCCTGCCAAGATGTTCTTAGCATGCTTGGCTCTCCACACAAAGTCTTCTATAAATCAGAAGACAAGGTAGGGGAAATGTGTTTATAGAATAAATAGGTAGTCTCGTCATTTATTATATTTTAATCCATTCTAATTTAATATTAAGTAAATATGAAATACTTGCTATTTTCCCATAGAATCTTTTCGACTTAAAGCTGATGGAGAGGGAAGCGGATATAGCTCAAGTGGTCGAGTACCTGCTTCCCATGTACACAGTCCCAGATTCCATCCCCAGTACCTCCTTAAAAAAAAAAAAAGCTGATGGAGAAGTGAATTGAAAAATTGAAAGCTCTTTTCTGACCCCCATTCAAGTTGTCCTGCCTTTGTCCTTATCCATAGGACTTGCCTTTCCTTGGAGACCAGGGCCCAGCCTGTAGTCTGTCACAGCTGGTCTCCTCTTCATTTTACTGCATTTTGCAGTTATAACATTTGTTATAAATTGAAAGTTTGTGGCAAGCCTGTGTCGAGCAAGTCTTATCAGTGCCATTTTTACAGCAGCGCTCATTTTGTGTCTTTATGTCACATTTTAATTAAGGTATGTTCATTGTTTTTTTTAGACATAATGCTTTTACACACTTAATAGACTATAGTATAGTGTACACATAACTTTTATATGCACTGGGAAACCAAAAAATTCATGAGACTGGCTTCATTGCAGTGGTCTGGAACCAAGCCCACAATATCTCCAAGGTATGCCTGTACAAGGAATGTAATTTGTAGACTTTCATTTAATCTAATAACTGTATTAAGGGGTTGAGTTTTTTGTTTTGTTTTGTTTTTTTTTATTTTATTTTATTTTTTTCTTTTATTTTACGGGGAGGTCCACGGGGATCAAACCCAGGTCCCTCCATATGGCAGACGGACGTCCAACCATTTGAGCCACATCCGCCTCCTGTTTTGTTTTCTTATGGAGTCATTCTCTCCATAGCTTGCTGTTCTTGCCTCTGGAGTGATCTGGAATTTTAGTCATTTCTTCCCGCACCATCACTCCCCATGCCTGTGTGTCTCACTATTTTTTTTTAAATAAAATTTTATTGAAGTATATTATTCATGCATCAACATATAAACAATAAGTGTATAGTAAGTTTTGTGAAACAAACATGCATATCATCATACAAGGCTCTCATACTTCTACCACCAACACCTTGTATTGTTGTAAAACATTTGTTAAAAACTATGAAAGAGGGAGGCGGATGTGGCTCAAATGGTTGGGCGTCCGTCTGCCATATGGAGGGACCTGGGTTTGATCCCCGGGGCCTCCTGGTAAAAAATAAATAAATAAATAAATAAAATGTGCATTCTCTTAAAAAAAAAAAAAAGCTATCCTTTAAAAAGAAAATATGGAAGAGCATCATCAAAATATTACTACTAACTATAACCCATATCTTATATTTAGTGTATTTTCCTTGAACCCACCCAATCATTAACATCTTAAATTAGTATTATGTACTTATATGACAGTTCAAGAGAAAGTTTTCATATTTGTCCTGTTAACCACAGTCCATCATCTACCACTGGATTCCCTGTGTTATACAGTCCCGTGCTTTGTACAATCCATTCAAAGTGTACACTCAGTGGCTCTCATTTTCATCACAGAATTGTGCTGTCATCACCTCCATTTTAGAACATTTTCATTAATCCAAAAGGAAAAAATCCTATATCCCCTTATACCCCCCTATTATTGTCCCTTAGTATTAAAATAATATCTTCTTGGGGCCAGCTGTAGCCCAGTTGGTAGGGCGCTGGTTTACCACATAGGAGGCCCCAGGTTCGGTTCCCAGGGCCTCTTTGAGTGGGCAAACCGCCTTGAGAAGGCAAGCCGCGGCGGGCAGGGCAAAGCCGCCAAGGCCCCGCGAGCAGGGCAAGCCCCCACAAGCAGGGCAAGCTCGCACTGTGCAGTGAACTGACTCGGCGGGTCGGCGCACCGGGGGGGGGCAATGACAAGCAGACACAAAAGAATGCAAGAATGAACACAGCAAGAACAAGCAGAAAGGAGGGGGATATGTAGTAAATTTTTTAAAAAATCTTCTTGCCTTTGCTACAAAATATTACGGTATTAAGTTTTGTCTGTAAGTTACAGTTATAGTTTCCCCCGTTATCACCATATTCTTAGCACTTTGTAAAAGAAGAGCATTCTTATATTTATACTGTTAAGTGCAGTCTTCATTTACCATCGAAATTTAAGGGGTTGAATTGTTAATCCATTGATATTTTTTCCTAACAGATGAAAATTCATTCTCCTTCCCCTCATAAGCAAGTTCCTTCCAAGTGCAATGACTACTTTTTTAACTACTTCACTCTCGGGGTGGTAAGTTGTGATTCCTTAGAGAAACATTCCATTTCTGTAGGTATGGGCATATGTCAGGGTGGGCAGTGCACCTTTGCACAGCTTTGTGCCGCTGTAACCGTCCACAGGGCATCAAGAAACTTAGTCCCAGCTGGCTTTGCGCAATATTGTCTTGCATAGCCTCTGGTACACTAAAGTAGACCTTTCCTGCCATCAGGGTGGTTGAGAAACAACAGGGTTCCTGGTGTGCTCTGACTTCTTTTCTGAAGAAAACATGCTTCACAGATGGAGGCTCTGAAAATCAGGTTAAGATATATTAGAAATGGCCTGTTTGTAGAGCACAGTACCTTCTAGAGTCACAAAACAAAGATACTAAAAAGGCTCAGAGACTGTGGAAATGCGCTTATTTTTG
>PVKH010044015.1:0-10654 GCA_004027955.1 Chaetophractus vellerosus | reverse complement strand
AACCAAGATTGGAGTCCATGGTCTCAAGAGTGGAAGCCCTGGTAAATCTGTGCTTTGGATTAGGACCCTGAAGGTTTGCACCCTAGGAATAAGGAGAACCAGAAGTAAACTAGCCCTCACAGGAGTTGAAGCTTATCTTTGAATCATCTGGGTGACTAAGAAATGTCTCATTATCTTAATCCCTGAAATTGCATAAGGTAATTTCAGATACCTGGCAGAAGCAAATAAAAATCATATCTGGACTATGATAACATCCTCTTAAGCTTCAAATTATTTTTAAAAACAGTTTTTCAAGTATAATATTTGGCGCCCAAGTGAAGATAAGCAGTCACACAAAGGGAAGAAAACATAACAAGTACCAGCAAAAAGAGCAGATAATAAAATTAGACAAACAGATAATTTTAGAATTATCAGACATGAACTGTAAAATAAAACTAGACTTCCTATAGTCAAGAAGCTAAAAAGACAAGATTGAGAATTTGAACGGAGAACTAGAAACAATAAAAAGTGGCAAAGGCTTAAAAAAGAACCAAACAGATTTCCAGAACTGACAAATAAAATAGCTAATATTAAGTTAGTTATTGTGGTTATGTCAATTCCCGTTCTGGGTAAGATGGAGTAAGCACTCTCCACTCTGTAACTCCCATTGAATGTGGCTAGAAACCTATGGAAATGCATGGAACAGCTCTTTGAGAATTTTGAAAAGTAAATAGTAGTAGGTAGATTGAAGAAGACTGAAATTCAAAATACTGTAGATCACCAATTAATTTACCACTTTTTTTCTTTCAACATCCTTGCGGCCTGCTCTTAATGCAAGTTAAAACCCAAGAGTAAGGACCAATGTAGACAGAGAGTACCAGGAGATCCCTCTAGATCAGGCTTGAGGAATGGGAAAGGGGTGGCAGCAGAGGCCACAGATGGCTAAATCCCTGGGGGAGGGGAATCTTCTTCTCTAATCAGGGGAGTTGTGGTCCCAAGAGGGTGGAGAGAACACCCATTCCTTTTTTTTTTTTTTTTTTTTTCCCTCTCTCGTGGGCCTCTTCCTTGGCCCAGAATGCAGGCTGTTGTAAAATATGTGACACAGTGGGGCAAATAAAGCCTAACCAATCTGGATGGAGGACTGAAAAGGGGAGCCATAGAGAACCACAAAGTACCAGGGAAATTGTAGAGAGAGAGAAGCTTGAGATAGTGATCTTTTAAGCTGTTTATGAACTCCTGGACTCATTCCCAAGCTGTGTATTCATGGCTCTGATCCTGAACAGCCTACCAAAAGCTTTGAGAATGGAATTAAGAGTCCACTATTCAGGTTCCAGATTGGCCAATCAATGACACATACACAAGACAAATCCGAATAGTACTGCAAAGGCTTTGGAAATGGAACTGACATTGAGACCACAATGTTTGAATGGTGCTTGCAACCTGCACACAATCAGGTAGATAGCCTGCTAAAACAAAAATAGAAAAATCAGGAAAATTCAACTTGTGTGGGAAAAGACAATCCAATCCACAGATGCCAATGCCAAGGTGGACTTTAAAGTAGCTACTATAAAAATGCAACATGGGTGAACATTCTGAAAGTTTCAGCAAAGAAAGAGAAGATATAAAGAAAAACTAAATGAAAATTTTAGAACTGAAAATTACAATAACTGAAATAAAAAACTCACTGGGTGAACTCAATAGCAGATTGGAGATTACAGTTAAAAGACAGTGAGCTTGAAGATAGATCAATAGAAATTATCCAATTCAACAAAATAGAGAAAAAATATTGGGAAAAGAAATGAACAGAGCTTTGGGGACCTGTGGTACAATACCCAAAAGTCTAATGTTTGTTTCATTGAAAATCCACAAGGAAAGGAGGAAGAGTGTGGTGCAGAAAAATATTTAAAACAATAATGGCTGAATACTTCTCAAATTTGTCAAAAGACAGAAACCTACAGATTCAAGAAGCTCAGCAAACCCCAAACAGGATAAGCCCAAAGAAGATGAGAAACATCACAGTCAAACTGCTGAAAATTAAAGACAAAGGAAAAATCTTGAAAGTGGCCAGAGAAAAATGATGCCTTATATAGAGGGGGAAATGATTTGAATGACACAGATTCTTATCAGCAACAATAGATGCCAAAAGGAAGTGGAACAACATTTTTTTTTTAACCTGAAAGAAAAGAACTTTCAACCTATAAGTCTATATTCAGCAAAAATATCATAAAATAGCATGGATGGCAGTATAGTGTTGTTGGGCAGAGGACCCAAGAGATGAATCTGGTGGTAATTGTGCAGCCCACGGGAGTGTGCCCAGCACATTGGTGGCAGCTCGCTCATTTCAGGAGCCCGGCCGTTGCAGTCCATGGGACACGTGCCCATCAGTAGTCATGGGCAACCCATTCACACACATTGCTGAGCTGCTGGATCCTGCACGACCAGGAAAGAAATTCTTCAATTTGAATAAATTAGATGACCCAAGACCCAAGATATGGCTGCTTACTGTTTTCTATAATAGTTCTCTGGGAGGCAGCCATTTGGAGTTGTGATGAGTTTTTGGTGAAGAAAAATGACATTGAGTATATCCTAAATTGGAATGCCATGCAGCATAAGAACATAGAAGGACCGTTTAAGCCTGCCCGTGTCATCCTGCAGGACCTCACAGACACGCCAGATGTGGTTGACTTTGCTGCATTGCGTGATGCTGTGAAAAAGTTAGGAAGAGATCCAGAGAAAATAAACTCTGTCTCGCTGATCTTGTAATTGATCATTCCATCCAGGTTGATTTCAACAGAAGGGCAGTCAAGACCTGGAATTTGAAAGAATTAGAGAACAATTTGAACATGTGGATTATTCCCCCCAGCTCCGGAATCATCCACCAGGTGAATTTGGAGTACTTGGCAAGAATGGTATTTGATCAGGATGGATATTATTACCTAGACAGCCTTGTGGGCTCGGATTTGCACACTACCATGATTGATAGATTGGGGTGTGGGTGGTATCGAAGCAGAAGCTGTCACGCTGGGTCAGCCAATCAGCATGTGCTTCCCCAGGTGATTGGCTACAGGCTGACGGGAAATCCTCACCCTCTGGTAACATCCACTGACTTCGTGCTCACCGTCACCAAGCATCTCCTCCAGGTTGGCGTAGCAGGCAAATTTGTCAAGTTCTTTGGGCCAGGGGTAGCCCAGCTGTTCATTGCTGACCAAGCTATGATTGCCAACACGTGTCTAGAATATGGAGCAACTGCTGCCTTTTTCCAGTTGATAAAATTAGTATCAAATACCTGTTGCAGACAGGTCGTGACGGAAAAAAAAAAGTTAAGCATATTCAAAAGTATCTTCAGGCTGTAGGAATGTTTTGAGATTTCAGCAACTCCCCTCAAGACCCAGACTTCACCCAGGTTGTGGAAGTAGATTTGAAAACAGTAGGACCTTGCTGCAGTGAACCCAAAAGGCCTTAGGACAAAGTTTGCCATGTCTGTCATGAAAAAGGACTTTGAGAGCTGCCTTGGAGTCAAAGCAGAGTTTAAAGGATTCCAGATTGCTCCAGACCATCGACATGGCCATAAGATGCTTCTCTAGAATAATAGGGAATTTACCCTTGCTCACGGTTCGTGGTAATTGTGCTGTTACCAGCTGCACAAACACCAGTAACCCCTCTGTGATGTTAGGAGCAGGATTGTTAGCAAAGAAAGCTGTGGCTGCTGGCCTGAACGTGAAGCCTTACATCAAACGAGTCTGTCTCCTGGAAGTGGTGTGGTCACCTGCTATCTACGAGAAAGTGGAGTCAAACCTTATCGGTCTCAGCTTGGGTTTGATGTGGGCTACGGCTACCTGACCTGCCCTGGCAGCAGTGGGCACTTACCAGAGCGCATGGTGGAAGCCATCACACAGGGAGACCTTGGAGGCCGAGTCCACCCCAACACCCGGGCCAACTATTTAGCCTCTCCTCCCTTAGTTATAGCGTATGCAGTTGCTGGGCCCGTCAGGATCGGCTTTGAGAGGGAGCCACTGGGGATAAATGCAAAGGGAAAACAGGTATTTCTGAAAGACCAGCTAGAGATGAGCTCTAGGTGGGGAGCATCAGTATGTCACTCCTGGGATGTTTCAGGACGTCTATCAGAAAATAGAGACTGTAAATGAAAGCTGGAATGTGTTACCAGCCCCATTAGCTAAGCTGTATAACCAGAACCCCAAATCTACATACATTAAATCACCACCATTCTTTGAAAACGTGACTTTGGCTCTTCAGCCCCCTAAATCTATAGTGGATGTCTATGTGCTCCTACATTTGGGAGATTCACTAACAAGTGACCACATCTCTCCATCTGGAAATATTGCAAGGAACAGCCCTGCTGCCTTCTACGTAACTAACAAAGGCCTGGCTCCACGAGAGTTCAGTCCTACGGTTCCCACGGAGGCAATGACACCATCATACCACAGGGGACATTTGCCAACATTCACTTGTTCAACAGATTTTTGAACAAGCAGGCGCCACAGACTATACATTTGCCTTGTAGAAAAATTCTGGATGTGTTTGAGCGGCAGCAGCAGGCAGGCCTTTCCCTGCTCGTCCTGGCTGGTAAAGCGTGTGCCTGGGCAGCCCAGGGCCCTTTCCTGCTGGAAATCAAAGCTGCCCTGGCCAAGAGCTACGAGCACACTCACCGAGGTAACCTGGTTGGAATTGGGGGTAACCCCCCTCGAATATCTCCCTGGGGAGAATGCAGACACCCCGGGACTCGTTCCAGGAAACCTCAAACCACGCGTGAAAGTTCAGGTCAAGCCGGATGCAGGAAGACCTTCATGGCTGTCACGTGTTTCCACAACGGGGGCATCCTCAGCTTCCGCAAGACGGCTGAGTAGGCCCTCACCCCTCAGGAGACACCCCGTGCTGCACCCCTGGAGGAAACACCTTGCCGCCGCCCCCTGAGCCTCGGGGGTGGGGGAGAGCCCTGGCCAGCCTCCTTGGAGGGTGCTGACTGCTGACTGCTGACGGAGCAAGTGAGCGCTGGGGTTTTCTTGCATTCCTTCAGGCGCAAAACCTGCAGTTTCTACATTCTCTCTTTCTGTTAATCTTCTTATCTTTTCTAGAATTTGGAGGCTAGAATGGTGAGAATGTCAGGAGTGCCAGAAAGAGAGAACCAAGCTCATCTTTTTTTAAAAATAAAATTTTATTGAAGTATATCATTCATACATGAACATACATAAACAATAAATGTATAGCAAAATTTGTGAATTTACAAAGCAAACATGAATATCATCATACAGGGCTCCCATACATCTCCCCACCACCAACATCTTGCATTGTTGTGAAAACATTTGTTACAAACTATGAAAGAGCATCTCAAAATATTACTACTAACTATAGCCCATATATTACATTTGGTGTATTCTCCCCCAACCCACCCAATTATTAACACCCTATGTTAGTGTTATATATTTGTTATCATTCAGGAGAAAACGTTCTCATATTTGTCCTGTTAACCACAGTCCATCTTCCACCACTGGAATCCCTGTGTTACACAGCCCCATGCTTTGTGCAGTCCATTCAAAGTGCACACTCAGTGGCTCTTATTTTCATCACAGAGTTGTGCTGTCACCACCTCAATTTTAGAACGTTTCCGTTACTCCAAAAGGAAAAATCACACATGCCTTTATACCTCCTATTGTTGTCCCTTAGTATTGAAAAAATATCTTCTTGCCGTTGCTGAGCTCCTCTTTAAAGCTCCTGGTCACAGGATGTTGATTTTCACTGTTGGCCTGTCTGTGTTCAGTGGAACACAAACAAGACTTCTCGGAGAGCCTCTCCTTCCCTTTTTAACGTACTCCCTGCTAGTCTTTGCCCAATGGACCTTTCCACAGAGGTTCATTCTCCTCTGCACTTTACACCAGTGTTAACTGACTTGAGAACTTGCTGCAGTGGACCCAAAAGGCCAAGGACACCTCGTCATCGTGGTGATTGTGATTTGCTGTCCTTCTGCCTTTTCCTTCCCAGGAATGATCTGAACACCTCATGGGCAGGTCTAAAGTTGAGATTGTTATAGATGAATATAAAAAGAAATGCAAAGTTTTCTTTTCCTATCTTTCAGAAGTTTTCACCAGATAATTTTACATTTGTCAAGAGGAGACCTTTGTTTGGAGATGGTTTGGGAAGGACACACAGAACATTTCTAATTTGAATAAGAGTAAATCTATTTTCAAGGAAAAAAAAAAGAGATGAATCTGAAGAGAGACATAAAACCCTCCCTGAAGGAGGGGTCTTATTATTTATCACTCTAGGGTTTTTTTTACCTATTTATTTTAGTGTTTGATAGAATTCTTTGTTGAATATGCAACACATGCACGTGGTACAAAAGTCAAAAAGTACAAAAGATATACATAGAAAATTGTCTCCCCTCTCCCAGAAACCCCACTACTCAATTCCTCTTCCTGAAGGCAATCGCCATAACTGGTTGCTTGGGCATCCTTCCAGAGCTATTTTCTTTACATTTTCAAATATGTGTGTGGGGTGTGTGTGTGTCCACACAAAGATTGCATACCATACATTCTACCCCACACCTGGATTTTAATTGGGATATTAATTTATTCTGTACCATAATTCAATGGACTAGTCTAGTACTGATGGAATTTAGGTAATTTCTAGTTTCTTGTTATTGCAAACTATGCTGTAATGAATATCCTTATGTGTAAGTCATTTGCACATGAAAGTATATCCTAGGATAAATTCTTAGGAATGGAATTGTTGAGTCAAAGAGTATAAGTATTTTTCATTTGAATAGATAATGCCAAGTTGCTGTCCAAGAGGTGGTGCTAATGCCTGTTTTCCAATTTCCTGACTAACAGAGTGGTATCAAACCTTTTACTCCTTTGGTCTAGGGCTTTTAGGCTTTATCCTGTAACTAATGATAAGCTATTGAGAGGTTTTTAAGCAGAAGACTGTCACAGTTGGATTTGTGCTTTGGGAGGATCACTTGGACAGCAGGGAGGATAATGTGTTTAGCAGAGGAAAGACTAGTCATGGATTCCAATCACGAGGCTTTACAGTAGCCCAGGCAAGATACAGTTGTTGGCAGCTTCGATTAGGTAGTTGACAGTGGAGATGGAGAGAAGGACATGGATATTGAGATATTGATGAAGCAGGTTCAATGGGACTCAAGGGTTGATCCAGCTGGGGTGAAGGAGAGACCTTTGAACAAGAAGGCCTGTTTCCTGAGTCTTGTGACTGCCAGGCTTGTGTGTGGAGCCAAGGCTTTCTTCCTAAATATATAGATCTCACGTCCATAGTAATATTTTCTAACCTTAGAGTATCAGAAGTCAGAAGATTCAGATATGTTTCTAATTGCTATTTGTTGGCTCTCAGGTATTTTCGTCTGTTAGTATCTTACTGGTTGTCAGAGAAGTTGGAAGAGCACTTTCATTAAAATTCTTTAGTCAGTCTTAAGACTTATGTTTGATGGCTCCTGGTAGTCACCAAACTCTTTTATTTTTTCCACAGCCATTCCACTCATTCAAAACTCCACATATACAATGAAGTAACTTTAAATTCTATACTTAATTTAAATATATATTAATATATTTTTAAAAAATCTTTCATTATGTGATATGTTTGCTTTGGTTTTGTGTGTGGTTCTTCTGATATTTAGAAATATTTGCATTTAGTAATTTAATTTATAATTTTAATTTTATGTAATGCCACTAATTCTTTTATTTCTTCAGTCAGTATCTATTAATTTCTTATCATGAGCAATGATAATGTGTTTCCACTGTTTCCCAAACTTTTCCCCTTTCATCTTCTATCACATGTTAGCCAAAAGTTTTATTTCTTGGTGATTATCTTTTTATAGTTAAAAATCCTTTATTTCTGTTAATTGGTTTTTCAGCTCTGGGTGATGTCTGCCTCCCGGCTCTTATAGTTGATTCAATTAAGGAACTTCCTCCACTTGTCATCTTCTTTCCTCCCTTCCCTTTTTGCTTAGTTGTAGCGTTTCTGCATTGTCAGGGCTAGTTGTAGCATTTCTACGTTAGCATTCCGACCTGCCACTCTAAACCCACTTTGTTTTGCTCTTGGTTCTATAGTTAAGTAGTTTTAATGCTCACCATCAGTTCTTTTTCTATAGTTTCCCTAATCATCATTTGATTGACCAAAAATTGTTCCCTGGTAGTTTCCTCAGGAAAGGCTCATGGGAGCAATATCCCCTAAGTTCTTATACTTCAAGACTTTTTGTATCTGGCTTTTTAAAACTGAAGGACAGCTTAGCTGAATACAGTATCCTTGGCTCATGTTTTTTTTTCTTTAGTAACTTGTAGGTACTGTTCCACTTCTGGAGTTGACCATTACTGTAGAAAATCCATGGCCAACCTGATCTTTTTAATCTCATAAAGCAGGGGTTCTTAACTTCTTAACCAGTGTCCATTGAAAGAATTCAATCAGTCTGTGAGCTTGAATTGAAAAAAATCAACTTATTCTCTTTATTTTTTCTGACCTCTAACTGAAGTCTAGCATTTTCTTCACTTATGAATGTATGAAATAACATGACTTTCAGTAGTATTCATTTCACATCACCTTGCAGTTGTTGCATATCTCAATGCACTCATTCATACTTCAAAATTACGGCAGTTGTTAGACCCAACGCTAATTGGGTGTCATAAAACTATCTGCAACAACATTCTGAGAAGGTGTCCAGGGTTTTCACCTGACTGGCAGAGAGATCCATGGAACAAAAAAGGTTAAGAACCCCTACATAAAAGAGACTTGGTCTTTTTGTGTTGCCATCCAAAGGATTCTTACTTTTTAAAAAAGTCCACTCACTCCACTAGGCTATGTCTCAGTGTTGATCTTTCTGGGTCAGTTTTCTGAGACTTATGGAAGGCCCTTTCAATATATAGATTCAGGTCTAGTTTTTTCCCAGAAATTTTCTTAAATTGTATCTTTCAGTATTTGTCACGTTTCAGTGTTTCTTCTTCAGCTACTACAACTATGAATGTAGGATTTCCTAACATTCTCATGAGTTCCCTATCATTTCCTCTCTATCTATTTGAACTCTTTCCATTCCACTCTGCTCACTTCTCTCATTTCTACCCTTTATGTTCCTTACCGTTTTCGACAGGGTCTAGTTTTTCTTGGGCTCCTTCCAGTTTGTCTTCTGTATTAGTCAGCCAAAGGGGTACTGGTGCAAAGTACCAGAAACCTGTTGGCTTTTTTAAATTTTTTAAAGATTTATTTATTTCTCCCCACTTTGTTGTTTGCACTCGCTGTCTGCCCATCTTCTTTTTAGGAGGCACCAGGAACTGAACCTGGGGCCTCCCATGTGGGAGGGAGGCACCTAATCTCTTGAGCCACCTCTGCTCCCTGTTGGTTGTGTCTCTTGTGTTTCCTCACTGTGTCTCCCGGTTGCATCATCTCACTGTGTCATCTTGTTGCGTCAGCTTGCTATGCCAGCCTGTTGCATCAGCTCACTGTCTTGTTCATCTTCTTTAGGAGGCACCAGGAACTGAACCTGGGACCTCCCATGTGGTAGGCAGGAGCCCAGCTGCTTGAGCCACATCCGCTTCCCTGTTGGCTTTTGTAAGGGGTATTTATTTGGGTAAAAGCTTACAGTTACAGGCCCTAAAGCATCCAACTCAAGGTATCATAAGAGGTATTTTCTCACCAAAGTCTGTTGCCACATGTTGAAGCAAGATGGTTGCCAATCTCTGCGAGGGTTCAGCCTCCCTCTTCCTCTTAAGGCTCCATGGGCCCAGCTTCTTCCTATCTCAGCTGTAGGCTGGAGGGTTCGTTTCTTTCTGGGCCTGCTCAGCTGCTCAGGGCTCTGGTCTCTTCAGCTGCAAACTATCAGGCAAATGGCTCATCTCTCCCCAGGGCTCTAGGATCAAAACTGACAAAGTTCTCTCTCCTTCTTCTGTATTTTCTTCTGTGTGTCTTCTTGAGTGAGTGTCCATTTATATAGCACACCAAGTGGACAGGGACTTAACCTGAGTTACACCCTTCTGATGTGATCAAACCAAAGCCCTAATCTTAACATAATTTAATCAAAGACATCTCGGCTGAATCTAATACAGCCAGAGGGTATCACACCCAGAGGAACAGACCAGTTTACAAACATAAATCTCTCTTTTTGGAATTCATAAATAATCTCAAACTGCCACATCTTCTTTTTTCCATTTTTCTTCGTCATCTTTCCTGAGTTATGCTGTCACATTTTCTCCCTTGCTTGCCCTCCCCCCACCCCTTATTTTCTGCTTTGCAGTCTTCCTTCATAAAGGTGGTTACTTCATTGAGCTTTAAAAATTCTTGGTGAAATATTTGGTCAGAATTTTCACCTGTTCCGTGGCATCATTTCTGGTGAAACTTCTTTGGTAAGTTTTACTTCTCTTTCCCTCCTTTTCTGTTATTATGTTGTTTAATGGGTAAATCTGCCAACTCTATTTTTAGTTCTCATGTGGGATTAGTTGGATTTTCTTAGTTTAGCAATTTTCAGGTGCCTTCTTCAGGGAACGTCCTTTTGCTAGTTTTTTCTGGCCACTGGGCTGTTGCATTCTTCTCTCCTGGTCTCCTTTGAGCAGCACCCTTGTGTTTCTTCTGCTCAATTTTCACCCTGTCCTCCAGGATCCCACAGCTCTTGTGTGCAAAGCCCCTGGTCTGTGGTAGCTGCACTTTTGCTGGTGTGTTGAGA
>PVKH010044014.1:0-10899 GCA_004027955.1 Chaetophractus vellerosus | reverse complement strand
GAGGAAGATGGCTGCCGACATCTCCAGGGTTCAGGCTTCCAGGTTCCTCTGTTCCAGGGCTGTGTTTCTCTCTGGGCTTAGCTTCTGTTTCATTCACGAGTTCAGCTGTAGACGATGAGGCTTTCTATGCTGCATCTCTCCACAAGGCAGGCTGTAGCCTATCCGGTGATCGGCTCACTCCAACATCAGAACTGCTTTTTCAAATCTCCTTCTCCAAATCTCCTCTCTGCTTCTCTCCAATCTCCACTTCTACTTGAGACCACCCCCACCGAGGGGTGGGGCTCAACGTTTCACTGATGTGGCAATTAATGCCCTACTCATAACTTAATCATGCCCAGATGAACAGATGAGCTTACAAACATAATCTAATTTTATTTTTGGAATTCATAATTAATTCAAATTCAAACCATTACACTGGCTTACATTGTAAAACTGAAAATCATACTGCTGTCACAGAGCACTAGATAATATCAGGGTTTTGACATTGGCTATAAGTGAAAACAAATGGTTAGATGTCAATGTAACAAGTATCTGGCTTAGTTTTCAAAACTGAAGAACACAGAGCATTCACAGATGTAATAGGTAAAACCAGAGTTTTGACATTGATTGTAAATGAGTACAAGTGCAAAGCAGTGAAGAATTCCAGTATCTGGCTTAGTATTCAAAACTGAAACCATATTGCATTCACAAGGTGTTAGGTAAATATTATTCATTTACTGAGGCATAGGTAAAACCAGTGTTTTCAATATTGATTGTAAGTGAAAACAAGGAAATACAATTCAATGAAACCAGTAACTTGCATGATTTTCAAAATGAAAAACATCCTAAAACCACAGAGCACTAGCTAAAACCTGTGATTTCACATGATTGGAAGTGAAAACAAGTGCATAGAAGTTAATTAAAGCAGTATCTGCCTAAGTTTTCAAAAGTGAAGAGCATACTGTTTTCAAGGAACTTTATGTAAAATCAGGGATGTGGCATTGAATGTAAGTGAAAACAGGTGCATAGCAGTCAATGAAACCAGTTTCTGGCTTAATTTTTAAATACTGCATACAAGAGCATTATGTAAAACTAGGGATTTGACATTGATTGTACATGAAAACATGTGAATAGCAGTTAATGAAAAATTTACAAGGCTTAGTTTTCAAAATGAACAACATACAGCATTCTCAGACAGGATAAACCATTGTTTTGAATTTGATTGTAGTGAAAAAAAGTGCATAGCTATCAAGGAAACCAGTATCTTTTTTGTTACAAAATTGAAGATCATACTGCATCACAGTGTTTGATAAAACCAGTGTTTTGATATTGATCACAAGTGAGAACAAATGTATAGCTGTCAATGTAACCATATCTTGCTAAAGAACGTATATATTCACAGAGCATTTGGTAAACCAGTGTTTAGAACATGATGTAAGTGAAAACAAGGGCAAAACATTCAATGAAACCACTATTAGACTTAGTTTCCTAAAACAAAGAAGACACCACTTTCACAGAAATTAGATAAAATCAGTGTTTTCACATTTTTGTAGTGAAAATAAGTGCATAGCAATCAATGAAACTAGTACCATTCTTAGTTTTCAAAATAAAGAACATACTGCTTTTACAGAATATGTGGTAAAACCAGGAATTTGACCTTGAGTGTAAGTGAAAACAAGTGCATTGCAGTCAATGAAACCAGTATTTGACTTAGTTTTCAAAGATGAAGAACATTCATAGAGTGTTAGGTAAAATAAGTGTTTTTACATTGATTGTAAGTGAAATCAAGTTCATAGAAGGCAATGAATCCAGTATCCAGCTTAGTTTTCAAACCCAAAGAATGAACTCTATTCATACAGCATTAGGTAAAACCAGTGTTTTGACTTTGACTGTAAGGGAAAACAATGCATAGTAGTCAATGAAACAGGTACTGGGTTACTTTGCAAAACCAAATAAAATACTGCTCTCACAGAGCATTTGATTGATCCAAGTCTTTGAAATTGACTTTAAGTGAAAGCAGATGTTTAGGTGAAAAAAATGTATCTGGCTTAGTTTTCAAAATTGAAGAACATACTGCATTCACAGAGCATTAGATAAAACAAGTGTTTTCACATTCATTTAAAGTTAAAACAAGTGCGTAGCAGACAATGTAACTAGTATGTTCCTTAATTTATGAACAGAAGAAACTAGTACATTCACAGAGTATTAGATAAAACCAGTGTTTTGACATGAATTGAAGTGAAAACAATGCACAACAGTGAATGAAATCAATATGTGGCTTAGTTTCAAAAAAGAATATCATATTGCATTCGCAGATTTCTAGGTAAAACCAATGTTTTGACATTGATTGTAATTGAAACCCAATGCACATCAGTCAATGAAACCAGTAGGTGACTTGCTCTCAAAGACAAAGAACAAACTGCTTGCACAGAGCATTAGTAAAACCAGTGTTTTGACAATGACTGTTAGTGAAAACAAGTGCATTGCAGTCAATGAACCCAGTATCTGGGTTCACATTCTAACCCAAATAAAATACTTTATTCACAGTGTGTAATGTAAAACCAGTGTTATGACATTCATTGTAAGTGAATACAAGTGCTTAGCAGTGAATGAAACCAGTGTCTGCCTTAGTTTTCAAAACTGAAGAATAGGGACTGGCTGGATAGCCAGGTGGATAGGGCACTGGCATACCACATGGGAGGCCCCGGGTTTGGTTCCCGGGGACCTCTCCTAGTGAGCAGACCACCTTGAGAATGGCAAGCCACCATGGGTGGGCCAGAGCCACCGTGGGCAGGGCAAAAAGCTGCCATGGACAGGCAAAAGCCACCACGGGCAGGGCAGGTCACCCACGAATGGAGCGCAGCCAGCCACACATGAACTGAAAGCTGGCTGTGAATGGAAGCAGAAGCTGCCCACAGGTGGGGAAAACCACACCTGTGCAGTGACCAGTCTTGGTGTGTCACCGCAGCAGGGGGGAGGGGAGATATGTAATAAAATAAATCTTTTTAAAAAACTGAAGAATATAGTGCATTCACAGAGTGCTACAGAAAATCTGTGTTTTGACATTGAGTGTGAAGGAATTCAAGTGTTTAGCAGTCAATTAAACCAGTATTTTGTGAACATACTCCAATCACAGAGCATTAGGAAAAAACAATCTTTTGACATTGATCATAAGTAAAAACAATTGCAGCCAGACAATGTAAACATTATGGTGCTTAGTCTTCAAACTGAAGAACATAATACATTTACACAGCATTGGGGAAAACCACTGTTTTGACTGTGATTTTAAGTGAAAGAAGTGCATAGCTGTCAATGAAACATTTAACTGGCTTAGCTTTCAAAACCAAAGAAAACACTGCTTTCACAGAGCATTAGCTAAAACCTGGTTTTGACACTGACCTTAGTGAAAAGAAGTGCATTGAAGTCAATGAAACCAAAATCTGGCTTAGTTTTCAAAACACAAATACATAATCATTCATAGTGTATTAGGTAAAACCAATGCTTTGACATTGACTGTAATTGAACACAAATGCATAGCACTCATGAAACAAGTATGTGGCTTAGTTTTCAAAATGGTAGTATGAACAGCATTAACAGAACATCAGGTATTACCAGTGTTTTGACTGAAATTAAGTAATAAAAATGCATAGCATCAATGAGTGCAGTATCTTGGTTAGGTTTCAAAACTGAAGAACATATTGCATTAACAAAGCATTTGATAAAAGCAGTTTTTTGACATTGATTGTAAGTGAAAACAAGTGCATTGCAGACAACATAACCAGGGTCTTGCTTATTTTTCTGATCAAAAGAACATTCTGCATTCAAAGAGTTTTATGCAAAACCAAAGTTTTTACATTGATTATAGGCAAACACAAGTGCATAGCAGTAATGAAACCAGTGCATGGCTTAGTTTCAAAGCTGAAGAACATACTGTCTTCACAGAGTATTAGGTAAAACCGTGGTTTTGTCATTGAATGTAGGTGGAAACAAGTGCATATCCATCAATGAAACCAATATCTGGATTAGTTTTGAAAACTGAAGAACATGCTGTATTCATAGAGCATTAGGTAAAACCAATGTCATGACATTTACTGTGAGGGAAAACAAGTGCATAGCAGTCAATGAAACCAGCATCTTGCTTTGTTTATGAAACCAGTGTTTGAAATTGATCATAAGTGAAATCAAGAGCATAGCAGACATTGTAATCAGTATCTTGATTACTTATCAAACTGAAGAAAATACTACATTCACAGAGCATTAAGTAAAACCAGTGTTTTGACATTGATTGTAAGTGAAAATAAGTGCATAGCAGTCAATGAAACCAATATCTGGTTAAGTTTTCAAAAGTGAACTACACACTGCATTCACAGAGCATTTGATAAAACCAGTGTTTTGATATTGATCATATGTGAAAACAAGTGCATAGCAGTCCATGTAACCAGTATCTTCATTAGTTTTCAAACAAAAGAACATACTACATTCACAGTGTTTGCCAAAATCTAGGTTTTGACATTGTGAGTGAAAACAAATGGATAGCAGTCAATGACACCAGTATCTGGCTTATTTTTCAAAACTGAAGGATATACTGCATTCCCATAGTATTAAGTAAAACCTAGGTTTTGAAATTTACTGCATTTGAAAACAAGTGTATAGTAGTCAATGAATCCAGTATCTTGCTTTGTTTTGAAAACTTAAGAACATAATACATTCATAGAGCATTAGGTAAAACCAGTATTTTGACATCGATTGCAATTGAAAACCAGTGAGTACCCATCATGAAACCATTATCTTGGTTTCTTAACAAAAATGAAGAACATACTGCATTCACAGAGCATTTGATAAATGCTACATTCACTGATTATTAGGATAAATAAGTGTTTTGGCATTGATTGTAAGTTAAAACAATTACACAGCCATCAAGGAAACAAGTATCTGTCTAAGCTTTCCAAAATGAAGGGCATACTGCATTTACAGAGCATTACATAAACCCAAGATTTTGACATTGACTGTAAGTGAAAACTGTATATCAGGTAATGAAACCAGTATCTGGCTAAGTTTTAATCTGAAGAACATTCCACATTCACATAGCTGTAGGTAAAACCTGGGTTTTGGTATTGACTGTAGGTGAAAACAACTACATAGCAGTCAATGGTACCAGTATCTAGGTATGTTTTCAAAACTGAAGAACATAACGTAATCACACAGCATTATGTAAAACCAGTGTTTTGACATTGATCATAAGTGAAAACGTGCATAGAAGTGAATGTAACCAGTATCTTCTTTAGTTTTCAAACAAAAAGGCATACTAAATTCACAGAGTTTTTGGTAAAACCAGAGTTTTGTCATTGATTGTAAATAAAAACAATATCTGGCTTACTTTTCAAACAAAAGAACATACTACCTTCATAGAGTGTTTGTAAAATAAAAGTTTTGATATTGATTGTAGGTGAAATCTAATGGATAACAGCCAAATAAACAAGTATCTTGCTCAGTATTCAAAGACAATGAACACACTGCAACACAGAGCGGTAGGTAAAACCAGTTTTGACATTGATTTTAAGTGAAAAAATTGCTTTGCAGTTAATGAAACCAGTATTAGTCTTAGTTTTCCAAAACAAAGAGATACTGCACTCAAAGACCATTTGTAAACCCTGTGTTTTCACATTGATTTTAAGTGAAAATAAGTGTATAGCAGTCAATGAAACCAGTATCTGGCATAGTTTATAATACTAAGGAACATACTGCAAAGACCAAGTTAAGGTAAAACCAGTGTTATGACATTGATTGTAAATGAAGGCAAGAGCATAGCAGTCAATAAAAACAGTATCTGGCTTAGACTTCAAAACCAAAGAAGATACTGCCTTCACAGTGTTTTAGGTAAAAACCAGCATTTTGGTATTCATTGCATGTGAAAACAATGCATACCAGTCGTGAAACCAGTATCTTCATTTGTTATCAATACTGAATAACATACAACTTTCACAGAGCATTTGTTAAAAGCAAAGTTTTGTCATTGATCATAATTAAAAGAAGTGTATAGTAGTCAATGCAACCAATAACTTCCTTAGTTTTCAAACAAAAGAACATACTACATTCACAAAGTGTTCCATAAAGCCAGAGTTTTGGTATTGATTATAAGTGAAAACAAACACAAAGCAGTCAATGAAACCAATATCTTGCTTATTTTTTAAAAACAGAAGTACATACTGCATTCACAGAGCATGAGGCAAAACATTGGATTGACAACGACTGTAAGTGAAAACAAGTACACTTCAATGAAAGTGGTATCTGGCTTAGTTTTCAAAACTCAAGAACATATAGCATTCAAAGAGCAATAAGTAAAACCTGGTGTTTGAAATTGTCTGCAAGTTAAAACTAGTGCATATCAGTCAATGAATCCAGTAACTGACTAATGTTTGAAAACTGAATTACTTACTGCATTTACAGAGTGTTACGTACAGTCTGAGTTTTCACATTGACAGTAATTAAAACTAGTGCATCACACTCAGTGAAACCAGTATCTGGCTTAGTTTTCAAAACTGAGGAACATATGGCATTCACAGAGCATTAGGTTAAACTAGGGTTTTGACATTCACTGTAAGTGAACACAAGTGCATAGCAGTCAATGAATCCAGTATCTGACTAAGGTTTGAAAACCAAAAACATACTGCATTCACAGAGTGTTAGGTAAAACCAGCATTTTTACATTGATTGTAAGTGTTTTCAAGTTCAAAGCAGTCAATGAGACAAGTGTCTGGTTTCCTTTTCAAAATCGAAGAACATACTGCGTTCACAGAGCATTAGGTAAAACCAGGGTTTTGACATTGATTGTAAGTGAAAACAAGTGCATAGCAATCAATGAAACCTGCATCCAGCTTAGTTTTTGAAACTGAAGAAATTAATGGCTTCACAGAGTGTTGGGCCAAACCAGTATTTGCATTATTTGTTAGGGAAAACAAGTGCATAGCAGTGAAGGAAACCAGGATCTGCCTTAGTTTTCAAACCTGAAGAATATACTTTATTCACAGAGGATTAGATAATACCAGGGTATTGCATTGATCATTAATGGAAACAGCTGATTAGCAGAAAATTCCAGTATCTTGCTTAATTTTCAAAGAGAATACAATCATGCATTCACACAGTGTTAGGTAAAACCTGTGTTTTGACATTGAGTATAAGTGAAAGCAAGTGCATAGCAATCAATGAAACCATTATCTGGCTTAGTTTTCTAAGATGAAGAACATACTGCATCACAGAACAGTAGATAAAACCAGTGTTTTGACATTGATTGTGAGTGAAAACAAGTGCATAGCTGTCAATGAAACCATATCTTGTTTGCTAAAGAACTGAAGAACACACTGCATTCACAGAGCATTTGATAAAACATGTGTTTTTATATTGATCATAAGTGAAAACAAGTTCATAGCAGTCAAAGTAATCAGATTCTTTCTTAATTTTCAAAGAAAATAATATGTTACATTCACAGTGTCACATAATCAGTGTTTGACATTTATTTTAAATTAAAAACTGCATAGCAGTCAATGAAACCAATATCCAGCTTAGTTTTCAAAACAGAACATAGTGCATTTAAGAGTGCAGTTAAAACGAATGTTTTGACATTGAGTGTAAGAGAAAACTTTGGGAGAGCAGACAATGAAAACAGTACCTAACTTAGTTTCCAAACCAAAAATGTACTGCATTCACAGAGTGTTAGGTAAAACCAGGGTTTTGTCATTGCCTGTAAGTGAATATAAGTGCATAGCAGTCAATGAAAACAGTATCTAGCTTAGTTTTTAAAACTGAAGAACATTCTGCATTGAAAGAGTGTTAGGTCAAACCTTGGTTTTGAAATTGACTGTATGTGAAAACAAGTGCATAGCAGTCAAAGAAACCAGCATCTTCCTCAGTTTTCAAAAGTGTAGAAAAATATTACATTCACAGAGTGTTAATTAAAACCTAGGTTTTGACATCATTTCTAAATGAAAACAAGTGCATAGCAGTCAATGAACCCAGTATCTGGCTTAGTTCCCCAAAGTGAAGGATATACAGCATTCACAGAGTGTTAGGTACAACATGAGTTTTTTAATTGACTATAACTGAAAACATGTGCATAGAAGTCAATGAAATCACTATCTTTCTTAATTTTCAAACTGAGGAGCATATTAAATTCACAGAGTGTTAGGTATAACAAGGGTTTTGAGATTGAATATGAGTGAAAAGAATAGCATAACAGTCAATGAAGCCAATATATGGCTTAAATAAAAACTAAAGAGCATGCTGCTTTTACAGACTGTTAGGGAAATCCTGTTTTTTACATTGAGTGTGAGTAGAATGAGTGTTTGGAGTCAATGAAAACAGTATCAGTCCTAGTTTGCTAAGCCAAAGAATGTACTGCATTCACAGAGTGTTATGTAAAACCACTGGTTTAGCATTGTAAGTTAAATCAAGTTTAGCGCAGTCAATGAATCCAGTATCTGAATTAGTTTTTAAATATAAAGAACATACCGCATTCATGGGGTGTTAGAGAAAACTAGGGTTTTGACATTGAATGTAATTGAAAACAACTGCATAGCAGTCAATGAAAACAGGATCTAACTTAGTATTCAAAACCAAAGAACATAATGCATTCACAGAGTGTTAAGTTAAATGGGGTTGAGACATTGTCTGTAAGTGAAAACAAGCCCATAGCAGTTAGTTTTCAAATCCAAAGTACATTCTGACTCAAAGAATATTAGGCAAAACCTGGTTTTGAAATTGACTGTAAGTGAAATCAAATGCATAGCAGTCAGTGAATCAAGTATCTGGCTTGGTTTACAAAACTGGAGAAAAAATGCATTCGCAGCACCTTTATAAAACCAGTGTTTAGACATTGAAGATAAGTGAAATCAAGTGCATTGCAGTCAATGTAACCAGTTTCTTGTTTAGTTTTCAGACTGAGGAATATACTACATTCTCAAACAGTAAGTAAAATCAGGGTTTTGACATTGTTTGTAAGTGAAAACAAGTGTGCAAGTGTATAGCAGTAAAAGAAAACAGTAGCTGGCTTTGTTTTCAAAACTGAAAAATATAATACATTCACTGAGTTATAGATATTATTGGTTTTTACATTGACTGTAAGTGAACACAAGTGCATACCAGCCAATGAAGCCAGTATCTGGCTTAGTTTTCAAAGATGAAGAACATATTGCATCCACAGAGCATGATGTAAACACAGTGTTTTGACATTTATTGTAAGTGAAAACAAGTGCATGGCAATCAATGACTCAAATAATTTGCTTACTTTTCAAAATAGAAGAACATATAGTATTCACAGAATTTTAGGTAAAACCAATGATTTGTTATTGAGCATAAGTGTAAACAAATGGATAGCAGTCAATGAAACCACTATCTGGTTTTTATATCGACTGTAAGTGAACACAAGTGCATAGCAGTCAATGAAGCCAGTATCTGGCTTCCTTTTCAAAATCAAAGAATGTACTGAATTCACACAGCATTAGGTAAAATCAGTGTTTTGATATTGATTGTAAGTGAAAACAACTCAATAGCCCTCCACAAAACTAGTATCTAGGTTGGATTTCAAAGATTAGAACATACATCATTGACACAGCATTAGGTAAAAGCAATGTTTTGAAATTGATTGTAAGTGAAAACAAGTGCATAGCAGGCAATGAAACCTGCATCTGGGTTAATTTTCAAAATTGAAGAATATTATGGATTTGCAGAGCATTGTGTCTAAGCAGTGTTTGACATTGTGAGAAAAACAAGGGCATAGCAGTGAAGGAAACAAGGATCTGGCTTGGTTTTCAAAATTGAAGAATATACTGAATTCACAGAGCTTTAGGTACAACTTGGATTTTGAAATTGACCTTAAGTGGAAAAAAGTGCATAGAAGTACCTAGCTTAGTTTTCAAAATAAAAGGACATAATGTATTCACAGAGTGTTAGTTAAAACCAGTGTTTTGACATTCATTTTATTGAAAACAAGTACATAGCAGTCAGTGAAACCAGTATCTGGTTTGTTAAAAAACTGAAGAACATACTGCATTAACAGAGCATTTGATAAAATAAGTGTTTTGATATTTATTGTAATTGAAAACAAGTTCATAGCAGTTAATGTAACCAGCTTATTTCTTAATTTTCAAAGAAAATAACATACTACATTCACAGGGTTACATTACTAGTGTTTTTAAATCGATTTTAAGTTAAAATAAGTGCAGAGCAGTCAATGAAACCAATATTCACCTTAGTTTTCAAAACTGAAGAATTCAAAGAATTCTTACCTCAATGCAAAGAATGTAGGTAAAACCAATGTTTTGACATTGAGTGTAAGAGAAAACATTTGGAGAGCAGTCAATGAAAGCAATATCTTATTAGTCTTCCAAACAGAGGAACATACTGCATTCACAGAACATTAGGTAAAACAAGTGTTTTCAAATTGACTGTAAGACAATACAGTTGTATAGCAATCAATGAAACCACTTTTTGGCTTAGTTTTCAAAACAGAAAAATATTGTGATGGCTAAGCTAATGTGTCAACTCAGCCAGGTAATTGTGGCCAGCTGTTGAGTCCAGCAAGCCTGGGGCTAATTGCATCTGCATCAATCAGCAAGATTGGATGAAGAATGGATGACGCTGTTATCCATTCAGTTGACTGCTTATAAAACGGAACTGATTTCAACATTCGGAGAGAATTTCCCAGCTCGTCCTTTGACAGCAAACTTCTCCCAGGAACTCATCGAGGACCCTTCATCAGTCTTTCATCAGAGTAAACTCACCGAGGACCCTTCATCAGTCTTTCATCGGAGCCCCTGGCTTGCAGCCTGCCAGCAGAACCTGGACATGTGTATCCCCACGGTCACGTGAGAGACTCTTATAAAATCTTATATCTTTAACAGAGATCTCGTGTTGATTCTGTTTCCC
>PVKH010044013.1:0-10653 GCA_004027955.1 Chaetophractus vellerosus | reverse complement strand
TTGAGAATGGCAAGCCGCCATGGGCGGGCCAGAGCCGCCGTGGGCAGGGCAAAAAGCTGCCACGGACAGGGCAAAAGCCGCCACGGGCAGGGCAGGTCGCCTGTGAATGGAGCGCAGCCAGCCACCCGCGAACTGAAGCAAGAGCCGGCCGTGAATAGAAGCAGAAGCCGCCCACAAGCGGGGAAAGCCGCGCCTGCGCCGTGACCAAGTCTTGGCGGGTCGCCACAACGGGGGGAAGGGGAGATATGTAATAAAATAAATAAATCTTTAAAAAAATAAATAAATAAATAATAATAATAATAATAAACAAAAAAACAGACAAACAAGAGAATTCCTCACCTCTCAATCTCTCTATATTTCCCCTGCTGTACATAGCTGCTATTTCTGGCTATTCTTGCACAATTATCTGTTTATTAAGCAGTTTTATTGAGATATAGTCACACACCACATGATCTATCCAGAGTGTATAATCAATGGCTTTTAGTATAGTCACATTTGTTTTAATAAAGCATGTACAAAGAACTATATTCTGATGAGATGACAAACCTTAAGATTACTATAACAATATTGTAAAGTGATTCTGGATGATTTCATGAAAAGTCATTACTACATGGCTAATGAGAAGAGATGACTGCCCTGAGCATAAAATACCTGAGCAGGAAATTTAGCTTCCCTACATACTTCTTAGAAGTTATTTTTATGTTTTGTCTTATATGGTAGGAAAAAATATCTACCTGTGGAACATCCAAATGAGTTGTCCATTTCCAAATGTACATTAAAAACAAGAAGAGTATTTAACACATAAGGTATTGCAACCATGTTTATTTAAACTTGTTATGTTCAAGGCAACAAATTCCAAATGTACAGGTGATACTGACAATTCAAATTTTAAATTTGTTTCTATTGAAGAGTCTCTCCTTTCTTAAATCCCTGGCTTCCCTTTTCCTCATCCCAGGGATTCTTGAACTATGGCCCATAGACATTAAGAGGTTTTTGGATGCACTCCAGAGGGTCCTTAATCCCCCAGAATCGTAGGGGAAAATGTTGAGTATATGACTCTTATATACTAGCTTTCATTCAATTGTCAGAGGAACCCTTAACCCCCAAAATGGCCCCCGATTATGCTTCTTGTTCATAAGCAGAGGAGAAAACTTTTCAAGCAAAACCTGTAGATGAACAAGCAGCTTTCATAAAGTATCTTGATTTTGTCTTGAAGCGAAGTTGTTACTTTTTAAATTATAAGGTAAAATAAGAATAGGGCATTTGGTTTAGTGAGATATGAATATGAATAAGCATTTTTTTCTCTTTTTCTTTTTTTTTTCATTAATAAGGAGACCTTGACTATGCCATTTAACTAATCTGTGTTCATCTGTGTATCTTTCTGAACTCTAGAGGAACAGCTGAGTGAGCAGTTGGAATTAGATGAGGTTAAAGTGCCTGGAAAAGAACTTTTTAGGAGTAATGTTTCCATAACTTATTGAGCTGCCTTTTTCTTTTATTTTTGTGATTTTGAAATAAAGTTGTTACTTTAAAAAAAAAAAAGAAAGAAAGAAAGAAATTGTAGCAGTTTGATATAGTTATTAATTCCAAAAATCGATATTGGATTATGCTTGTAAACTGGTCTGTTCATCTGGGCATGATGAAGTTATGATTAGGGCATTGACTGGACCACGTCAGTAAGGTGTTGAGCCCCGCCCCTTGGTGGGTGGGAAATCAAAGCTAAAAGGCATGGCAAAGGACAGAGTTGGGGTTTTGATGTTGGAGTTTTAATGCTGGAGCCTGGGGAAGCAAGCACGCAGAGGAGCTTGGTCATGAGGAAGGAAAGAAGACCCCAGAAAAAAAAGATAAGCTATTTGCCTGATAGTCTACAGCTGGCCTTGTGGAGAGAAGCCAGCCTGAGTCCACGGAGAAGCAAGCCCCAGGAAGAGAGGAACCCAGGAAGCCTAAACTCTTGGCAGATGTCGGCAACCATCTTGCTCCAACAAGTGGCAACAAACTTTGGTAAGGGAAGTAACTTATGCTTTATGGCCTTGCAACTGTAAGCCTCTTCCCCAAATAAATGCCCTTTATAAAAACCAGCCGATTTCTGGCATTTTGCGTTAGCACCCCTTTTGGCTGTCTAATACAGGAAGTATCTTGGTTTTGTCATAAGGGAGACTTGTGTTCAAATGATTTACCAGTTGAGCACCACTTTTGGACAAGTTACTTAAATACTGCCATTCTTAGTTGCCTAGTCTCTGTAAAACATGGGTACTGTTATTTGCCTACTTCATGGGGTTACTTGAGGATGAAATTATTTAATATCACTTCATATAACCTAATCCATCATTGGTGCTAAATGGGTGGTTGACCCCACCAATATCAAGGAACACTAGAGCTCCTCCTCCTGCTCCCCCAAACTCTTAGCACCATTAGAGAGACTCACAGGTAACTAGCACACCCTGGGGACTTTCTCTGTAAAAACACAAGTCAGTAAACTAAACTTCTTTGAACTCAATGTTTCTTTGCCTTCAGAAGTTAAATTTCTCCTCAAGAGTAGCTTCTATGAAATCCTAATTGAGACAGTTGGCTGAGCAACTCCAAAAAAACAAATTTTTTTAATCTAATCCAACACCTCACCTCATACAGCTGTCCCAGGAGGAGAATTGGCTTACTTACCCACACAAAAGCTGCATTTCAATAGTTTTCTCCTTCCACCTTTGCCAACAAAGCCACTTCCTTGTCTTCAAGGCACCTCAGGATCCCACTTCTACTTCTTTCTTTACTTTCATTTCTCATACCTTGTCTTGAGCCACATCCTCTGTGCTAGAAACAGCTCCCACTTCCTGCTAGCCCAGAACCTTCTGAGCACTTCCTCCATGGTTGTAGTCTTTATCAGGAGTTTCTACACTCACATCTCTAGGGGATGTTTCTAAACCATGCAGTGTACCCCGATGGAGAAACCTGTTGGTGGGTTCCCTATAAAACACACTGTGTGCTAGAGACCAGTAGGCCTGTTCTGTTTCCTTGGTCCAGTTTGGGACCACACAGACCTGCTAATTTCCACCTCTAAGCAAAAGGCAGAGAACACACCTCATATGAGTTCCTGAATCTTGGTGCCTAACCTTGTTTTCCCATTTTGCTGGCATAAAGATGGATCAATGTTTAAATCCCAGCTCCACCATGCTACCACTAACTAGCTTGTGGTCTTGAGCCCTTAACCTGTGCAAGCCTCAATCTAGCAGGCAAATAAGACACCGTCTATACAGAAATAGCAAATTCAACGTGGGTATTAGATGGATTGGTGGCCAGATAAGCCAAGAGCTGCAAGAGAGAGAGAAAGGAGGGGTCCTTTCCAGCTGCCTTGCATTTTCCATTTGTGCATAGACTGTGTCTTATCTGCCTACTAGGTCTCCCACAAGGAAAGGAAGCCCACGTCAAGGAACCGGAACTTAACAAGGTAGTAACACACCATGATGGTCTTAGTCACTTCCCCAGGGAGCTAGACACATGCCAAGCAAGTACAGATTTCCCAAACTCAGTCAAAAACCAATGCCTCATTTTCTGGACTTCTATATCTGTCTGAGAGTCCAGAAAGACAACTAAAGTGCAATTCTTCTCATAGTGCTTCTGTTTAGAGGCATTTTGCAAAATCAGTGTCTCATGCTTCAGATTGTAAACTATCTCCAAACGCCAGTGTCAATTGATTAGACTGTTGGATTCAGCCCTGGGCAGTGCCTAGCTGCGCTCCCTTTCTGCCTACCCCCAACAGGTGTGCTCAGGTGGGAAAGTCCTGGTTGGATACTCTTCAGGAAGGACAGATATGTCATATTGATAAAGGCTGCATAGAACAAGGGGTCAACAAGGAACATCACCCTTCCCTGGAGGACCATCTAGGAGCTGCCAATGAAACCATCCCTTCCCTGACTTGTGGCCCTATCAAGAACATCATGGAGGCTCTTCCTTCATCAAGTCCTTCAAGAGGTGGCTGCAATGGAAAGAATGTGAGTGTCAGGGTCGGGCCAAGCCAGTGTGACAGTTATTAGCTCTGTGACCTTGAAGAAGCCCTGGAAATTCTCCAAACCTTGGTTTCCTCGTCTTTAAAAGAGGATTAACATCCACCTTAACAAGGCCCCATAAGAACTAAAGGAGATGAACTGAGTAGTCTTTTCACTTTAGTAGGTCCTCAATAAAGGAGAGCTAACATGATCATTATCATCATTTTGTTGCATACTTGAAACTGGAGTGATTCATTACGAAGCTTCTAAACAGAAAACCTGAGAAGAGCATGCCCCATGGCAGCCAGGAAATCTTACAGCCAAGAGCAAGTTGTGTGTATGGGCCCAACAGCCAAATCTAGTAGAAAGCACGCCGCCCCCCATCCCAACACACACACACACACACACACACACACAATTAGTGTGAGCCTCTGAAGGTCCCTAAAGAATTGTTAGGTCCATGAAGCACAAATTAGATGTGTTTCTTAGAGGAAGTCTCAATGCTTGACTTCTCTTCTATTTCCAGAATCAAGTGGCCCCAATAACCAGTTCCAAAGGCTGCAGACTGATTGTTGTCTTAGGTGTTAACAAATTGTCAAAAGGCAGATGATTTTCCTGCGGTTTCTCATTCTCACCCCCCCTCCCCACAAGTTACATCAAATTATTGATAGCCGCCATGGCAACGGTGAAAGCCCTACTCACCTGAAATCTCCACCCCCCCACCCTACCCCACCCCACCCCCGCCTGGTTTGTAGGATAGTCCTGTTTGCAATCAGTCCTTTCAGAGCCCCGAACAAAGGTTATGTCGAAATGGCTTACATGGCTGGGAGGTGAGTACTTTGTTCCTGAAACCAGGTGCTGAGATGACAAATACTTCCCTTTAACCATCCGGGCTTATTATCAAACAAGGAATCACACAGGTCTGATGTGCATTAGAATACTCTGATGGATTGAAATGAGAAGGAACATTAACCAGACCATCAGCCTGTGAGCAATTTCTGGAGAAATGTGAGCCAAAGAAGTGATACGAGGCTCCACAAGTAGCCATTGTTTCTAACTTTTATACAATAGCACCGCCTGAGACAGCAGCCACTGCTTTTCAGTGCTTAAAAAAAAAATGCTTCCCTAAAATCACCTTAGCACCAGTCAGGATAACAGCTTTCGCCTGCTAGCTGTTGGGCCTGGGTTAAACACTTTTCCATATTCAAAAAGGTGGTTTCAAGGACATTTAAGCAGGAAAAACCAAAGAAGGAAAAATCACAAATTTTATCTGGCTACAAGAAGTTCAGAAGCAGGAGGGAATCAAGCTTTCCAGACCTGTATAGTTCTTTGCCAGACAAATGACAATGACAGGGATTGAAATTAAAAGAGAAGGGACACAATGCCCTTTTCATTTAACTTCAAGGGTAAGTTCTTTCAGTTTGCGACAACATTTGCCAACCCCTCACCTAGGAGTCTCTCTAGGGACATTGGAGACATTTCAAGCCTCTCAAAAGAGCCCTCAAAATGGCTTTAGAAATAGAACTAACCTTTTGCAAGGTGAGAAGTCTGGCTCCACTATTTATCTTAGGGAGAAAAGAGAACTATAGGGAGCTAGACTAGAAATATACCACAAAAGACGACCAACAAACTGAGTTAATAATTTTGAATACCAAGAAATACGTCTGCTCTTCTTTCATTCAACCAGCATTTATTAAACACCTACTACCTACAGACATGGTGGGAGTTACTGGGTGGGGGGCGTAAAAATGAATAATTCTGTGCCCTTGAAGAGCTCAAATGGGAAAGACAGGCACTAAATGAACAATTCCAGTCCCTTGGGCAATCACTGTATCCAAGGTAGAAATGAGCTGATATGGAAACCAACTTCTCTGCTTAGAAGTTCAAGGACAGGGAATTTTGCCAGATGAAGAAGGGTGGAGAGGGGGATGAGAAAGCATGATATTGGAAGCCTAACCACACCTTGAAGCACGGCTCTGACTTCCTTAATGCCTTACTAGAATGTCTGCCCCTATAGCTGCAGACCAGTGCAAAGGTTATGGAGAATATGTGGAAAACCATTCTGAGAATTTTTCAGGTACTATAAAACCATTACATTTGAGAGCGATTTCATTTTAGCTGAACATCTGGCCACATTTTTTACTCATTAAAATCGACTGTGATTTCAGAAATGGTACCAAAACCTTAAAGATCTTCAAATGTATTTCTGTATTTTGATCAACTAAGGAGAATTTACTGAACACCTCCAGTGCCATATCCTGTTTGACATCTATAAATAAATCTTCAAAAGTGCAACTAAGCAAGACTATATCAATAGCATCGGTTCTCTGGTTTCCCTTTTCATTTCTAATGGTTTGGTACTCAGCAAGTAAATGCAACTTTTTCTTCAAGAAAAGATCTGGCCAATCTTTCTATCTTCTGTGCACAAACTTTAACTCGCAGCAGAAATAAGGACATTTGACAGGAGAAGTAAATAAGTAGGGATTGGGGTTCGCCAACCCCAGAAAATGGACTTACAAGCTAAAGGTGAACGTGTGATACGTATGGTACTTCCAGTGGTGACAGATTTGAGAGAACCAACAAAATGGTACCAACAAAAAGTCAGCAACTCATCAGGGAGAGCCCAGGCTCAACCATACAACAGAATCTGCACCTTCCTTCTATACGCACGTCCCATTGGCCCTCCTGCTTGCAGGAGGGAGGGACAGTATTCTGAGGGGTCTTTAAGACAACGCCCAGAGTCAGTCATTTTCCCCTTCCCTATCTGAGTTATATCTGGGCACTTTTTTTCTCCAAGGGGACAGAGGAGCAAGAGTGCCAAGATCACTGGTGCATTAAACGATTGGGAAATGTTTGCCATTTAAAGCCGTTTCACTTCCTGCCTGATCCCACAAAGAAGCTTTTTAATAAAGATAGGCTTTGCTTTCCTTAATGGCATGATAGGTCTGACTTGTTTTGCTCAATTTTTAGTTTCCAAAACTGAGTATGATCATGAAACACTTGGTTTCTACTGCTTTAATAAAATATATTTCAAGTCAGCCAATTTAAGGAAGAAGATCATTGGGTTCCCAGAAGAGGGCAAAAAGGAGGGGTGGAGCATGTGAGGGTGACAAAGTGGGAGCAGAAGATAGACAGACAGCCATGGTCCACATGCTCACCTTGCCCTGAAGCCCCCAAGTGGAGGCTGTGGCAGCTAAGGAGGGTCCTGACTACAGTCAAGCCATCCTTGGCTCCCATGAGAAGCTGAGCCCTCAGGCTTTGGTGAGGCAAGATACAGTTTAGAAACTCCCAGAACAAGGGCCCCTTAGTTTGGCACACTCACTTACTAAACCCAAGGGGTTTTTGCATGTGACTTTTCCCAGCTACCAGACACCATGAATTATTTTGAGACTCTCCAGAATGGTTCCCAAAGCAAGAAGAATCCATTATCCATTATGCAAGAGTCCTATCATTAAGACTGAGCAAACATTGGCACCAGCCCTGCCCTGGCCAAACATGCTGTTACTACTAAAACCCAAGTTCTCCATATGACACTCAGAATATATAGTGCAAAATACCTATAGCTACAGCTTCTTAAGCACTTAGTCTGGACCAAGTACTCTACATTTCACACACACCTTCTCATTTGATTTTCTCAACCAACCCTCAAGATAGATGGAAACAGAGACATGTAGAGGCTAAGTGATCTGATCTTAGCTACTAATAAAGCCAAGCCCAAGGGTTGTGAATGCAAATACATGCTCTTAATCACTATGAACACTATTCTGCAGCTTTCTGGTCTACCCTCCAATGCCTAAGTTTGAAAAAGACCCCATTCCTAGCAGTGTGATAATATTTATTCATTCAATATGTATTTGGCAAAGGCCTACTATTCTGTAAGCACTGGAGAGGCAGAGATGAATAGAACTGTCTTCACTAAAAAAATAGCTATCGGCCACATGTGGCTGTTGATCCCTTGAAATGTCTGTAGTCCAAATGGAAATATGGAAAGTATAAAATACACACTGGATTTCAAATGCCTAATGTGAAAAAAAAAAGGAATGTAACATCTCAATATTATTTTTTCTATTGGTTAAAAGTTGAAATGACATTTGGAATATACTGGGTTAAATAAAATGCAGCTTCTAAATAATTTCACCTATTTCTTTTTGCTTTTTAAAACGTGACTGCTGGACATTTTAAAGTTCCATACACAGGTCACATCTTTCTATTGGCTGTGCTGCTCTAGAAACAAACAGCTGATGGGGTAGGCAAGTGAACAGAGCTATCCTTATGACACAGAAGGGAAAGAAGGTGAAGGAAGCCCAGAGAGAGGCCATGGGAAAGCAAGTAACTGCTGCACTTGGGTCTAACATACTGAAATAGGTCAAGTCCTTCTTATCAGTGGCCCAATTGACTAGATGGCTTATAAATTCATCACACTCACCAGTCTCTGCCATGAGACTCAATAACAACCTGATAAAGTTATAGGGACTGAATGAACAGCAGAACAAACTTTGGCAGCAAGAAGACACCTAGATTCAGTTGTAGACACCAGCATCAGTTTATGTACATGCTCTGCTCTGAATTTCACTTTTATCTGGGCCTTAATTGTATCAAGAAGTATTCCAGACCCTGACCCTCCCTCCTAGCCAAAAGTTCAAAGTCTCACCTGTCTTGTTTCTTAAAAATGCTTCCTCTCAGCTCAAACAACTTTGCAGACAGTGGCACACTCTTTTTGTAGCCTACTCAATATCTATTCCTCTCTTCTTTCTTTCTAGAAGAATCCTATTTGGATTCAGAGCAGCCATATACTGGTTTAAGCCAATCTTGACAATTCTGGTCCTCACTCCCAGGCCTCCCTTTTAGCTAGGGATGGTGCGTGGCCCATTTCTGACCACTGAGACTAAAGCAGGAGACTGCTTTGGGGTCTGTGTCTAAAAAACTGTGTTTTCTTGATAAAATGAGAAGAAGAAAAAAGAGTAGGCGGGAAATGGCTCTCTTTCCCCCACCCGCCTTCTTCCTTCCTCAGACAGCCATGACGGCTGTAACAGCTATCTTGCAACCATTAGGGGAACTCCGAGAAAATTGCAGAACCTTGGTGCTAATCATTGAGCTGCTTAGCCAGTGCCAGCAACCACTTACCTCTAGTCTTCTTGTTATGTAAGGAAAAATAAACCCCTGATTAGTTAAACCAGGGTAGTCAGATGTGCTGTTACTTGCAGCCATTGACATTCCCTCCTGATCTACAAACCAAACATCAAAAGGGAAAATAGCTTGTCCTAAAACTTAGGCCTATTCAAGGGAATTCAATCACTGCCCATATCACTCTTTGCCAAACAGCCAGTTTCGACCATAATTCTGAGGGCTCTCTGTGGATCTCTATGTAATCTTTCCTCTTGTATTTCATTCTGCATCCGTTTGAGAGATGAGAAAATTTCAGGTCTATACTAGTAGTTATTGTTGAAGATCAACAGGCAGAATTCTTATTTCCACATATACTTCACAATTATAGTGAAGGATTCCCTTCACCAATATAATGGCATACTTTTTTCAGCGCCCTATGTGTAAGAACATACAGAAGTTAATTTATTTGTTCCTAAAGAAATAAAAGGTATGGTACTCCCTGTCTGTAGAAGCTTAAAATCAAATATTTGTTGTTTAAAAAAAAAATATATATATATATATATATATGTATTCCCTTTTCTCTCTCTATGGCTGTAATGGTTTGGCAGTTTTATGTAATTATGAATTCCAAAAATATAAATTGAATCATGCTTGTAAACTGATTTGTTCATCTGGGCATGATTAGAGCATTAACTGGGCCATGTCAGTAGGGCATTGAGCCCCACCCTTCAGTGGGTGTGGTCTCAAGTATAAAAGGCAAGGCCAAAGACAGAGGGAGCAGATTTGAGGAGCAGATTTTTAAGAAGCAGTTCTGATGTTGGAGAGGATGCCCCAGGAGAAGAGAAGTGAACCGTTCGCCTGATAGTCTACAGCTGACCTTGTGGAGGAAGCCGGAGAGCTAAGCCCAGAGACAAACGCAGTCCCAGGAAGAGAGGAACCCAGAAGCCTGAACCCTGGAGACGTCGGCAGCTGTCTTGCTCCAACACATGGACTTCGGTGAGGGAAGAAACTTATGCTTTGTGGCCTGGTAACTGTAAGCTTCTACCCCAAATAAATACTGTTTATAAAGACCGACCAATTATCGGTATATTTGCAAAGGCACCTCTTTGGCTGACTAATACAATGGCAAACACTGTCTGGCTGCCTATTCAATAGCAAGTCCCTCTTACTCTTCATTATTTAATACCCAGTTTTATCTAGGTATCAAGAGCCATATGTTTGGGACGATCAGGCCCGTCTTTACCTTAGGAAGTAAATAATTGTTATTCTAAGCTGATCATAGTTGTTTCATTCCCCTTGACAGAGATTGGTTTAGGAAAGGACAGGGAACAGCTCTGGCCAGTAAAATGTGAGAATCTACTAGGGCATTTCTGAGAAAACCTTCCTGCATCTGAAAAAGGGGTATTATGTAGGCCAGGTTGCAGAGACAAGGGAGCTGAATCTATAGTAGTTTAACACAATAGATGTTTCTTTTAAGTGCTGACTTAAGAATCCAGGACAGTTTCAAGTGACTGGGGCAAGGGATCCTGGGGAAGTGAGGGGAGTTCTGTGACATGCAGTTATTCATAGA
>PVKH010044012.1:0-10670 GCA_004027955.1 Chaetophractus vellerosus | reverse complement strand
TATTCATATTCTGAGTTTGGCTTAGAGAGAGGCCACATTGAGCAACAAGGGGGTTCTCCAGAGGCAACTCTTAGGCAGCCTTTAACACTAGGCTATTTCAATTTCAACAGCAATGACTCATAAGGCTAATCATCAATAACAGGGGCCCATCAATGGATTATCCTCCTTTGCCAGTCACTGCCCCTGTACTCAGGGGGATTTTCCTTGCTGTTTTCTATGTTCCCTTGAATGTAAAAGATTAGGGCCAGAGAAAGTGGAAGAGGTAAGAAAAGAAAGAGGATAATAGTAATAATAATAGTAAAAGTTAGAAAAGGGACTGTATAAGACTTAGTAAAATGAATATTTAACTAATGGAAGCTGTGTAGAGTAATAGAAATAAAAAAGGTGGAGTACCTACAATGAAATGGGAAACTGAATAGAGAAAAATACATAGAATGATTTAAAAGACCAGAATGATGAGGAGAGAGAGAAAGAGAAAAGAAAGGACAAAATGAAAAAAAAAATAATTAAAAAAGAAAACAGAATAGACAGGAAAGAATAGAAACCAGAAAATTTGAGGACTAAAAAAAGATGGAATGTAAGAACCATAACAGAAAGCAGAAGTTAGAAAGATGAAGGGAGGAAAAGAGATAGCATTGGTAGACAAAATCATTATATACAGAAGTTGGATAAGAAGCACAGCAAAGAAGAAACAAGCCAACAGCACCCAATTAAAAAAAAATTGGGGGAGGGGGAGGAAAGAGGAAAGAAAAACAAGAAACAAAATACCAAAAAAAAAAAAAATCCCACACAGACAAGCAGTCAACCAAAAACTAAGGAAGAACAGCATTCCTTCTTAGGCCCCTGTGGAGCATCTCAGGCCTTCTCTCTGCAGGTTTTGAAGTGTGTTTTATTGAGTAAACTAAGTTAAATTTTTAAAAAAATTAACCATTTTTTTTTTAGGAAAAATAAGGGACTCATGAGAAGCTAATACAAAAACAATGTCCATGTTTTCCCTGTCCTAAAGTATCAGCTGCATGTTTGATATCCTGGTGGATCACTACTCTAAGAGGAGCTGGGAATTGAGCTAGGTACCTTATATATTCAAGGCAGAAACTCCTCCACTGAGCTAAACTTTCTTGTTAGGTCAGTTGGCTTCAGAGAGCTATCCAGTCAGTTTGCCTCAGGCAGGTTTGACTCTCCTGGGGCAGCAGGATTCAACAGGCTGTGTGAGGAGATCCTCCCTCCCTTCTCTTGGTCAGGTTGAGTTCCCTTTTTAAATTCAAATGGGACCCTGGTGACTGAATTCACCACACAGAGATGATTCTAAACCCTCTTCTAGACCACCCTCTCCTCCCAGGGGACCTTAAATAGGCTCTTGGAAACTTATTAAGCGCTTCCTACTGCCTGGCTCCCTTAGGGGAGTTGAAATTTTTAGTTTTCAGCACAGAACTAGTCAATTGCCTGGCTCTACCCTCTCACAGGTCAAGTTTCTCTATCCCAGGGTGGTTAGGTAAATCAGGCTTTCTCAGCAGATTCATCTCTCCTCTCTGCCTGGTGCCACCTCGAGCTGCCTGGTATGCTCTCCAAAGCTCATAGGGGGTCCAGGCAACCAAACCCACAGAAAGGAAACCCCTCTCTACTCCTTGCCATTACCTTCCCACTCTTGGAGAATGCTCCCTCTTGCTGGGAGGCCAACTGGAGTCTGGGCTCACCCTGGTTGTTTGCCCTAAGGGTGGGGCTTAGCCATCCCCAGTTTTCAACCATGGGGCTAAAAACTCATGATTTTATCTTGAGCAATCTATCTCCCTGTCCAGGTCCCTCCAGATTGATGCCTGAAAGTCTCCCACTCCATAGACTCCCAGAACAGCTCACTTGGGCAGGATCTTGTTCCTATTCAACCCATTTTTCAATAGAGTTGGTGAGTGCCCACTTAAACCAACACCATCTTGCCTCCTCCCTCCAGCCTTTCACTTTCAATCTATTAGTAGCTTTGGGTCCAAGGTGAGTCTCTTGCACACAACATATATGTGGCTCCTATTTTCTTATCCATTCTGCCAGTCTGTGCCTTTTGATTGTGGAATTTAGTCCAATAACATTCAATGTTATTAGTGTAAAGGCAGTTCTTACTTCACCCACTTGACATTTGGGTTTTATCTGTCATATTTTATTTTCACCCTTCTTTTGACACTTTTAGTTACTTGTACTGGTAAAATCTTCATTTCTAGACTCTCTTCCAAGCCTCTCTCTCCTGTCTTTTATTTTCACACTTTAATATTTCCTGTAAAGCTGGTCTCTTAGTTACAAACTCTCTTAGTTTCTGTTTATCTGTGAATTTTAAAAACTCATCCTCAATTTTGAAAGACAATCTTGCTGGATATATGATTCTTGGCTGGAAGTTTTTCTCTAGCAGTATCTTAAATATATCATACCACTGTCTTCTTGCCTCCATGGTTTCTGATGAGAAATCAGCACTTAATCTTATTAGGTATACCTTATATGCTATGCATTGCTTTTCTCTTGCTTCTCTCAGAATTCTCTCTTTGTCCTTGGCATATGACATTCTGATTATTATGTCTTGGAGTTGATCCATTCAGATTTATTCAGATGGGAGTATGTTGTGCTTCTTGGACATGGTATGTATGTCCTTCAATAGGGTTGGGAAATTTTCTACCACTATTTCTTCAAATATTCCTTCTGCCCCTTTTACCTTCTTTTCTCCTTCTGGGACACTCATGACAAGTATGTTTCCATATCTCTTGCTGTCATTTAGTTCCCTGAGACCTTGTTCAATTTTTTCCATTATTTTCTTCACTGTTCTTTTTTATGTTTACTTTTGGAGGCTATTTCTTCAAGCTCATGAATCCTTTCTTCTATGTCCTCAAATCTGCTATCATATGATTCCAATGTATTTTTATTTTGTTTACTGCACCTTTCATTCACATAAGATTTGCTATTTTTCTATGTAAGTTTTCAAATTCTTCTTTGTTCTCATCCAATGTCTTCTTAGGATCCTTAATCTCTTTAGCCATCTCATTGAATTTATTAAGGAGATTTGTTTGAACATCTATAATTAGTTGTCTCAACTCCTTTATGCCATCTGGACACTTATCTTGTTCCTTTAACTGGGCCATATCTTCTTGTGTTTTGGTGTGGATTATAATTTTTTGTTGGCATCTTGGCATCTGGCTTGTTAGATGTATTTATTCTGGGTGCAGTTTCTCTTTTTAGTTTAGGGCTTCCTTCTCTTTCTCCATTGCTGGTTGTGTAGTAGGAGCCATTGATATGGTTGATGCTGAAAGCTGTGGCACCTCAAGCTGCCTTCATTGCCCCAGCCACTGATGTAGCTTCTCCCAACTTTCTCCTTTGCCTGGGTTAGGAACAGAGTCACAGCCAGTTGTAATAATCCAAGTTGTGCAGGCCTAGACTGTAGTTGCCCAGAGAGACTGATGAAGATTCATGCCCCTTTCTCCTGTGCCCGGGGCTGGGATGGAGCTTCAGGTGTGGGCAGAAATCTATGCCATGCAGGTACAAAATGACCACTGTTGCCCTGATAGACTTCTGACTATTCAGTCTGCCTGCTGAATGTACCTGCAGTTACCCAGAGAGGCTGGTGCAGGGCCTACCAGTTTCTTCCCTGCTAAAGGTGGGGCTGTAGCCTAGGCTAGGGCTGCAGTCAGATCTGGATGAAAGAAGCCTGTCCATACCTTCACTGTGATTTTCAGTCAGCCTGGCTTCCCCTCATGCTGGGGTCAGAGTCAAAATGGTGGCTACTGGCCTCTTTCTAACTTGGACAGGTTCAAATTTCAGCTGTTCTTAGGGTTATACTTTAGCCAGCCAAATTTACTAATCAGTAGTTGAATTTGGTGCCCAACCATCTTTTCCTCCCCTGTGTTGGGGAAAAGGAGCTTCCAACTCTAGCCACAGAATAGCTACTGAGGCACCTTATGCTGCCAGAGTAGGATGAGCACTGGCATCTACAGTGTGGCCTATATTTTCCTGGAGAGGCTAGCGCAGTTCACCCCAGCCTCCTCCATGCCAGAGGTGGGGCTGGGGCTTAGGCTAGAGCTGCAATCCTAACTGGGTGGAAAGAAACCAGTCATTAACTTCACTGTGATTTTCAGTCCCCTTGTTCCACGGGCAGAGTTAAAATGGTGGCTTCCGGCCTCTTTCTGACTTGGACAGATTCAAATTTTAGCTGTTCTTAGGATTATACTTTAGCCTGCTGAATTTACTAATCTGTAGCTAAAGTTGGTGCCCAACTATCTCTTCCTCCCCCATTTTTGGGGGATGGAGCTTCTAATTCCAGCCACAGAACAGCTCCCGAGGCAACTTGTGCCTCCAGTGGAGGCTGGACACCAGCTTCTGTGGTGTGGAATCTTCTCTGTAGATGGGCATTCCTTCAGGGATGTTGCAGGATGCTCTTCTGGTCTCCTGGAGCCCCTATACAGGTGCTTTAGATAGCTCTGGGTGATTACTAACTGCCCTGTAGCACGCGCTAACTCTAGGAGCTCCTTATTCTGTTGCCATCTTGCTGGTTGTCCTCACTGCATTGTAAATATGCATTAAAACTGATTGTTCTCTTCAATTGTTCTGACCTTTCTTTCAGACACCTTTTTAAGCTTTTTAGTGTTCTTCATTTCCTCTTCTTTTCCAGCTTATTCTCTACAGCACTGATTCAACACTTTTAGAAGTCATATATATTGTAAACTTATCAATGTAGATTTTAATTCTGTTAAGGTACATCCAGTCTCCTTCCCTATCTGATGCATCCCTCCTTTTATTTTATTCCTTGTGCTTTATCATCTTAGCCTTTTCTCTCTTTATTTCTTCCTAGTATGATCCAAATTAATTCCTCTGGCAGTCAAGGAAAGATTGCTGTCTTTCGGGCCTACTGCCACCCAAACAGAGGCCCAACATTTTACGGTATTCTTTAGATATTGGAAAGACTATGCACCCCAAGTGGTGCATACCTGGCCCTTGATATTGGCTGACCTACAAACTAATTGTTTTTGAGTAGAACCCAATCCAACTGGTTTCACTGGACACTCTCCACCAAGCTGTGCCATGCTGTCTATCTTTGGGGTCCCACAGCCCTCATTACCTATTTGAGCTACAAATCACTGTCACTGATAATTTTGTTGACTGGAGCCTCTGGCAATGGGAGGCAGCCACCATCTGGAGGTGCCCTTTGGAGTTTTGGACATGACACTTCCCTGACACAAATACTGAGTACATATTGCTTTTGAAAAGCAGGTACTAGATTGCTACTGAGCTCTGATTAAAAGTGAATCCCAGAATGTGGGAAGCTTTGTGACTCTTCAAGCTGAAATTACCATTTCCGGGTGTGTCCTTTCAGAATCTACACTAATTTGTCAAGTGGAAATGCTATATCCAAGAATGCAGGTGGCTGTACACCAGGGGCATCTTGGTTTTATATGGACAAGTGGCAACTATTCTTTTGGGGGACATTTTATCCCCCAAAAGCATGGTGTAAAGCAAAACTGCTGGATCAATGGGCCCCTTAATTCACTGATGTTCCCATAAACACCTGGGCTTAGTAACTGATGGTTCAGCTAACCTGAAACCCTCCGGTGTCCAGTTTGGTGTTACAACTGTTCAACCTCAGTGCCAGCTTTGCAGAATTGAAAATTGGTATGGTTGTTCCACTCAGTGGGAAAACTTAAGGCTGTTCTCACATCTCTGGACAGTACTTCCCTTGATGACCCTGTTATGTTTTCACTGACTCTTGCACTGTTGCCATGGCCTGGCTGTTTGGTCTACCGCTTGAAAAACTATGGGCTGGAAGACAAGAAACCCCTCTTTTTGGATGTGAACTGTGGGGACAAATCACCAGTTGAACTATTTGGGACAATTCTGTAGATGTCTACTGTAAGGGAACAATCTTTGATGAGACTGACTGGAGTCATGCTACTGATAGAAACACTTCACTGCCCAGGAAACCACAACTAATGTTCAGATCCACCTGGTACAAGACTCAGTAACTCATGCACAATCCTTGACTGGGTGCAAAGTAAAGGACAAAATGTTTCTGATGCAGAGGCTACCAATGCATGCCAGCCTGGTGAATCCTGCCAAAGTTGACCTGATTGTCTTAAGGTGGAGGATGTGACATTGCATGGGACACAGCACCTCCCATCCGTGGCAGATTGACTGCACTAGACCTTTGATCTCCACTCATGACTATGGGTGGTGCCTTACTGCCGTTTACATTTTTTTCAGGTTATGGAGTTGCTCTTCTGGCCACATCATGGTATCTCTTGAAACTAATCTGTGTTCAGCTTTGTGGTCTACAGATGGTCTGAGAATGGTGATCCTTTTATTGCAAATGCAGCTCAACAATGGCCTAATCATAAAGGTATTTGATGGATCTTCCACAGCCCCTACCATCCACCAGCATCTCATATTATTGAACAATTGAACATTGAATTAGCGTCCTCAGAAATTGACTCTAAATTTTTCTGACTCTACTTCCCATGCCTCCACCTGGGCCACACATTTTAGAAAGACAATTTGATCATTGAATGCAGCTTTCCACAGAAAGTGATCACCTACTCTCAGACACTTCCTGAGTAATGACTGGGACAAAAGAGATTCAGGATTCTGCCTGACCATTCCTGGGCATAATGTTTCTTTTCCCTCCCCTAACAACTGCTCTACACCAGTCTTGGTAGACCCTCTAGGTATCAACCCAGCCAAAAAGGAGTCTAAGCAAGTCCGATTTAATCCTGGTTCAGCCACCTGGTTTACCTTGTTGAGCTAATATGGTTTTATTTCATACATATAATGATCACTTCATTGAATACACTGTCAACTAAGTTCCCCAGCAGGGAGGCTGTGTGGGGAACATAATGGGTGCCTATAAGTTTTTAAAATTGTCCTAGTTTCTCTTACAATTGTCCCTTCCAGGGAAAAGTCAGGGTAAGTGTAAGGGATGATCAGAAAAAAATGGTATAATTATAGCTATTCTTAGAAGGAAACACTATAGACCATGAGGGGTTAAGGGAGGAGGGGACCTTATTGATATTTTGTCCTTCAGAACTGCACCTGGAATTTTCCTTGTCAGAAAGAATGCTTTGGGTGGAGCTCTCCCAAACTGTTGCAAGCACCTTTAGTGTAACTCACTACTAAACCTGTCAGCCCTCCTCATGGCTCTGCCCAAGACTGTATTACCATTCCCCTTAACCTTAACAACTATTCTTTAGAGAAAGCAGGGCGATATCCAAGTCTTGTATCTCCCATTTAAAACATTTGTCAATATCTCTAAATGGCTTCCACATCTCTATTCTTGCATCTATAACTCAGTGATTCCATGGAATATTAAATACTTCCCTGCCTGTGGTGTAGAAAAATGAGGACAGATTAAATTGACTATCCTCAGGAAGCCCCTCCAAAAACAAGGATTGGACTCAATTACTCTAACTTAACTTGGAACCCTAAATTCCAACATGGCTGGAGGACATGTTGGGGGCCACATTGAAGGCACTGTCAACTTGTGTCTCCCTGAGTTATGTAGTTTCTAATTGAGGCTCCACCAAGTTGTAAATAAAACATTATTTCTAGGGGCACTATATATAGCTCCAGGATTGCACTTCTTATCTAGAAACAAGATATTAACTTTCTTCTCTTCTGAAAATATGGTTCAGGTCATAGAGACCATAAGGGGTGGTCATAAGAGACCATCAAGCGTAAAAGAAAATTCAGTAGTTATCCACACAGGTATCAGGTAACTGCACAAATCTATCTAAAATGGAACTATCTTTAATTACTTGGGGAGCTTCCTGTAGGGAGAACTGACTTGTTATTTATGCCAATTTGCAGGCAGTTTTCCCTACAATGAGAATCATCCAATTTGAAATGGTCATGTGTGATTTGTCCCTAACTTTAGCAGAAGTTATCAGTGACATCACGTTGACCCTGGAAGACATTCAGATAAGCCTTAACTCAAAATGGTAAAGGTTGTTACAGTTAATCGGCATACTCTAGACTTCCTTCTTGTTGCTAAGGTGGCGTATATGCACTTTCTCTACCTAGATAAATGCCTTGAGCCATGTGAAAAGGCCAATAGAGAAACTTAAGGAGAAGATTACTAGGCTTTCTAAAGCAAACTTTTTAAGTTTTGGGTTTTTGGTGGAGGAAGGTAGCTGAAGTCAAATAATGTAGTTTGGCCTTAAGCTGTTGCTTGAATTCCTGCTAATAGTAATCTTAATTAAATATTTATAAGACAAATCAAATGGATTTTGTCCTAACTTTGTAGGTCAGATATTCACACTGGCCAACAGTGTGACAAGCACATGGGATAATTTGCCTGAAGCCAAGATGGTGTAGAAATAAGAAGTGGATTTGTTAGGACACAATTATCCATGTATCCCTCAAATTTCTGCATAATTTTCTGAGCAAAGTCATTAGCAGTAATTTGCCTTGGAGCATCTTTTAAAGGATGTTTGTGTACCAGATAGAGTGTCTGCTTCTGGAGCAGATTTGTTATCCAAGATATTAACATCTCCCTTTGGGACACATTCACTTACATTTCATGGTAACAAAGATGATGGCTCCCTCTGCAGCAGATGTTTGGCATGTTTGCTAGCATCCCCCTCTATACGATCAGGGCTTTCTACTCTTAGAATTACTCTCCTGTAATGCCCACCATTGCTTGTGCTGGCAACACCTGGTCCTCATAGCACCTCCTTATGGGAAATGGGGGGACCTGTGAACTGTTGAAATGATTTTATTCTGGCTACTGCTATTGTTGTAAGTGATAAACTACCTTTTGTCTCTAACTCAGGTATCTCATGCCTTCTGCTAGGATTTTAAAAATTGTGTCAGTGAAACTTGTTCTTTCAAGAGCAGATTAAAATCTAAGATCCCCTGAATCTGAGGAGAGAAGGCTCTAAGGAGAGGCCTCCTGGCATCATTGGTCATCTTATGCTGATGGACACAGCCATTCAGTGGAAACCCAGGAAGAATGAAGCTGGGGCCTGAGCCTTTGCACCTTGTCTTTTCCTCCCTATGATGTCCTTCCAATACTGCTCATTGGCTGTACTCAACCAGAAAACACGTCAAATGAGCTCCATGTGTTGAACATGTATGACATTCTCCCAGACACCAAGCAGGGTGTCAAAGATGGAATGATCTGGAGGTCAAATAGAAGATATTTAACAGAAAACCTGTCCTGAGAGATCCTGCAAACAAGCAGGACTTAAGCAGATTGGTGTTTGTCAGCACATACATTGGAGTATGTTGCCTTTAATTTTTTTAAAAAATTTTTTTCTTTATTTTTAAAGGACCTTTAGATTACATACATGTTACAGTGAAAATAGAGGGGATTCCCATGTACCCCATCACCTCTCCTTCCCACATTAACATCTTTCATTAGTGTTGTACATTTGTTACAATTGATGAACACATATTGAAATATTGCTACTAACCATGGTCTATAATTCACATTATGGTTTATACTTTGCACCAAACAATTTTATAGGTTTTGACAAAATCTACAATGGCTGGTATATGTCACAATATCATGCAGAATGATTCCAATGTCTCAAAAATGCCCTATGTTGTACCTATTGTTCCCTCTCCCTCCCCTCGGAGCCTCTGGTAACCACTATCTTTATATCAATGTCACAAGTTCTTCCATTACTAGAATAATAATATTCTGTTTTCTGCTACCTTGTATTGTAATAGCACTATCCTCTCAAATAAACACATTGTAGATTGGTTGCAAAGTAAAGATCCAAGACAAATTCTTTTTTCCTGAAAAGATTTTCTCTAGTATATCTATGTATGTTTGGTCTTTGAGTAGGTGTCTATGTCATTTGATTGATTCTGTGACTCAGTGTTTTGATGTAGAATGTAGACTGTTACATTCTCTAGGATACACTGTCACCAATTTCCACTTTCCCTCCACATCCCTATGATAATATTGCTTTATTTACACATGAAAGAAGGGTCAGAGAAGATAGTGCAAAGCTATAGCCTTCTAATTCAAAGAGATGTTCTTGATAGTTTCCACTTTGGTCTGTGAGTCAATGTACAGACTTCTGAAGCACCTTCCTCCTTTTTCTCAAGAAATATTTGGTATAGCTGAGGTAGACAAAATATGGTACAGTGTCTGTCATTGCAAATATTAATTAATTAATTGATTAAATACATATTTAACAAGCATTTCATCTGGGCCAGGAATAAAATTGCTAAAGATACAATGGTGAATGAAACAAAGTCTCTGTCTTAATAGAATTAAGAGTCTATAGGGAAAGTCAAACATTTTTTAAAAATCACATTTTTTTATGAAAGCAAAATACAGAAAGTAATGAAATCATACACTAATCTAGAATGCAGAAGGACTTGTGGAAGTCTTATTCGGGATGTGATTTTATTTGTGATTACATAAAGACCTTGGAACAAGAGAGAGTAAAAAGTTTTTGAGAATTTAAACATGGCCTTGTGGTAATAATGTAGACATTTAAGTGTAGAATGCTGAGAAATCTGATTTGAGAATAAAGTATACTAATCATAGTTTTATAAACCATATTGAGAAATTTAACTTTCACCCTAAGAGCATTGGGGAACAACTTAACCATTTAAAGCACAGGAATAACCTAATCAGATTTATATTTTAGATCCGTCACTGAACAAAGTTTGGTGAGAATGAAGCAAATATTTTTCGT
>PVKH010044011.1:0-10652 GCA_004027955.1 Chaetophractus vellerosus | reverse complement strand
GGCCAGCTATAGACTATCAGGGGAATAGCTCTTCTCTCTTCCCAGGGTTTCTGCCATGTCTCTTGCCTCACATATCTGCTCCTCTGTGTATTTACTTCCCGGGGCTCCAGCATTAAAACTCTAACTTTCCTTCTCTGTGGTATGGTTTCTCTGTGAGTCCCTGCCCACCAAGGGGGCAAGGAATCAACTCTTACTGATGTGGCCCAATCAAAGCCTTAGTCATTATTTAATCAAGTAAAAGTGAAACCTCTGAATCTAATATAACCTAATATGCCCAGAGGAACAGATCAGTTTACAAACATAATCTAATATCTATTTTTGGAATTCATAAACAATATCAAACTGCTACACATGATAAGCACAAAGTAGTATTGAGAGAAATTAGATAATGCAAAGTAGTTGAGGTCTATATCAGTCAGTGTTCTTCAGAGGATGAGAACCAATAGGATGTTTGTATGTGTGTGTGTGTGTATGGTTACACCTGTATATATTAAGAGATTTAATTTCAGGAATTGGTTTACACAATTGTGGGGACTGGCAAATTTGAAATGTGTAGGGCAAGCCGAGGCTGGAAATTCAGGCGGGAGTTGCTATTGCCATGTTGAGTCCTTCATCTGTAAGGCAGGGTGGAAGACGGGAAACACAGGTACACAGGTGGGATTCTACGCTTCAGTCTTGAGGCAGACTTTCTTCTTCTCCAGAGCACCTCCATTTTTGCCTTAAGGTATTCAATTGATTGGATTTGCTGATCCACATTTCTAGGCTTATCTCCATTACTTAACGTTAATTGATTGTAGATGTCATCCCCACCTACAAATTGCCCTCATAGCAATAGCTAGACTATTTCCTGATTAAGTAACAGAGTAATAAAGCTAGCTAAATTGACATTATCAGACCTGCCTTTCCAAAAAAAATTCTTGCAGAGTTTCTTTCTTGTACATTGTGCAGTTTGAAACTGTATGTACCCCAGAAAAGAATTCCTAAATTTAATCTATTCCTGTCCGTGTGCCCTATTGAAATTGTTGCCATGTGATGAGGCTATTTCAGTTAAGGTGTGACCCACCTCATTCAAGATGGATCTTAAACCTCTTACTGGGTTCCTCTATAAATGGGATGAATAAAGAGAGAGAAGAGAAAGTCATGCAAGCAAGAAGCTGAAAGCAACGAAACCCAGAAGAGAAGGGAGAGGCCAGCAGACATTGCCACATGCCTTGCGATGTGGCAGAGGAGCCAAGCATCACTGGCATCTGGCCTTCAGGAAGAAAGCATAACCCTTATGCCTTGATTTGGATGTTCTCATGGCCTCAAAACTGTAAGTCTGTAAGCTAATAAATTGCCACTGTTAAAGTCAATCTATTTTATGCTACCTGTTTTCAGCAGCCTAGCAAACTATTGTTTTATTTTGTGGATATTTCCAAACTATTAACAAATTATCAAATTCATGTGGAAATGGAAATCCTTAAAAAAAAGCCCATAGATACTTGAAGAATTATAACAAATCTAGGGGGCTTACAATACCAAAAATCATGCTTTCTTCTTTGGTTTTTAAATATCAAACTAATAGTAGTATTGATGTCAGGCTAGATAAACAGACCAAGGAATGGAAATGGGGGTGCAAAAACTTACTGCATATGTACACTAATTTGATATGTGACAAAAACAAAACTGAAAAACAGTGGGGAAAGAAATTTGTTTTATTAGTAAATGACTTGGAACCTAAAATGTTTCCTATGGCAGAAAAAAAATACTAATGTTAATTCCTCCATCACAGAATACAGAAAAAAGCAATTATTGCAAGACTATTTCTAAACAGAGTAAATTAATACAGGTTATAGAAAAATAATATAAGAATATATTCAAATCTGGCATGGCAACAATTTCAACAGGGCATAAATATCACTAAATGTAAAATAAAAATATGCTGGGCTTAAATAAAATTTAAAATTTTATATTCATCAAAATATACTAATTAGAAGGGAGACTGTTCAAACCACAGAATAGAATTTATTTGTAATACATATATTCAATAAAGGCCTAGTAGTCAGAAAAATATATAAACAAATACAAATGTACAACTTACCTAAATAGGAAATTCACAATAGTGTGTAGCCATAAAGCCAATAAGTATGTACAAATATGTTCAACTTTATTGATTATGAGGGGAATGAAAATTAATACCTTAATTTTAAAACACTATACCTTCATCAAAATGCTAATTTATTTATTTTTATTTATTTTTGAAGTTAGGCAATACCAAGATTTGGAAACATATATACTTGTTTGGCAGCAGGTACCCAAGCTGAAGCTCTGCACACATCATTACTCGGCTCTTTTACTCTAGGATACACCCATCAGAAATGGGGATGTGTATCACCAAACATTCCAGGTCGGGTTCTCCAGCAGGAGATGCTGAGACACAATTGGACTGCAAGGTGATTATCAGCAAGGATCTCGAGTGGATGGCCTGGCTTCCACATGAATTTCTCCTTGTCTCTTTTATGAAACAGAAGTCCCACCCACACATGGTAGTCAGAGCCACTTAAACACTTACATTTACCATTTGCCTCTTCATTGCTGATTCTTGACAAAAAGATCCCAAAGTGCCAAGGGAGCAGCCACAGCTTATAATCAATGGCCTTTTCTATGGTCCAAAGTATGCCACTTTTGAAAACAAGGATCTCCGACCCCTTATGCCCCAGGATTTCAGGGACTGCAGGGACTAGAAATGCAAATTCCACCCCTTGGTTCTCTGGCCCAGATACTCTTCTTATTGATGACACATCAAATAAAGTTCTTTGATTCAATGTGGATGCTGCACCCTAAAGAACGGTCCCCATCTTTGCAGAGTATTACCTCTGAGATGCAGATTCACTGTGCTTTTAGCAGGCTCTCCACACTCTATCTGACAGTGTGTGATAAGAGCAGTGAACCTAAAGTACAATTTCCCAAGAAAATTACCATAAGCACCTTTTAAAAATACTAGGTTAATCATTGTATCATATACTTGCTATAGGGTTTCAGGGTCCTTCCCTCTGGGAAACAGGCACTTTACAGTCTTGGGGCCTGGTTTAGGTCCAGAATGTGGGTAAGAAATTGTGACTTTTCATTAGGGTGCCCACACCAGTTTTGTGTTAAGAGCATAAATGATGTTTACTTAGCAAGGGCCATCTGTGACAGTCTGAAGATTCTGAGAATCCCAGAAAAGATCATGTTCTTGGAGTTAATCCATTACTGTGGGTGTCGGACCCTTTGATTGGATTGAATCTGTTGGGGGGCTTTGATTGGAGCACTTCAGTGAGGCTTGCCCCGTGATGGGTCTTGGACCTCTTGCTGGACTCTTTATTAAGCAGGAGAAACATTCAGAGACACACAGAGAAAGAGAGCTGCCATTTTGCCCTGCCATATGAGAGAGGACTCCAGGATTGCTCACAGCTGCAGAAAGACAGAGAAAACCCGAGAGGCTGAAAGGCCAGAGGCGGGAATCAGGTGAGCATCTGAAGCTGAAGCAATGCCATAAGAGTCCAGGCCCAGGGAAATGCCCGAAGCTGAAGACAAGCCTGGAGGAGAGGGTAAAGACGAGCAGGCTCCCATTATGCCCTGCCATGTGCTTGATCACCCACAGCTGAGCTCTGAGAGAAAGCATCTTTAGATGACACCACCATGTGCCTGATCAACCACGCCTATAATTCGATGAGACAGCATCTCTGATCATCTCTTGGTTTGGACATTTTTATAGTGTTGGAGCTATAAGCTTTTACCCTAATAAATGCCTATTATAAAAGCCCACCCTTTTATGGTATATTGCATTGGCAGCCTTCAGCAAACTGAGACACCATCCAATCCATTTGTACTTATAGCTACTCACATGCTTCGAATGCCTGAGATATCACATGGGCTACTGCATTCTTTTCCACTTGTCAACCCTCTCCATCCATCACTGCTGAAAGTTTTATAAGCTGGACTGCCACCTTGTGCCAGGGGCTCTTTGTGCTCCATCTCTCAACAGTGATGGCTTCTTCAAAACCAGCTCTGCAGTGAGCAATGCATTTCCTCCTCTCCCTCTTCCTGAGCCACTCCAATGGCAGGTAGGAATACAAGTTATTTCTTAGAAATCAGCAATGAACAAGATTGAGCAGACAGAGAAGTCAAATCACAATGCAATCCCAAAAATACCTCTGCCTACACAGCAGGGCATTCTGCAATGAAAATAGCCCATCAACTCTGACCCTCGTGAGAACAAACTGACTAAACATTTCTGACCCTGAGCAAAATGACTGTCTGCATCTGAGCCTGGTCCTGGAGGAGCCAGAAGCTGCCCTCCATTCACTGTACTTCCTGAAGTTCCACAGAAAGTCTTTCCGTGGCAGTTTGAAATTATTTTATGAATTCCAAAAAGAGAAAGATTGTGTTTGCAAACTAATCCATTCTTGTGGGTATGAGACCCCTTCAACTGGACTATATAAGTGAGGTGTGACTCAGGTTGAGTCTCCACCCCCTTGCTGGGTTTGATAAAAATGGACATACAGGATATGGAAGCCGCCATATTTGATCCTGCATTGTGATAGAGAGGATTCCAGTTTCACCCACAGCTAAGCTGCAAGGAGAGAAGCCCCCAAAGAGCTGAGGCCCAGGGAGAGAAGAGCCATATGCCTAATAGCTTGCAGCTGAACTTGAGGAAGGCGGCAGATTAGCCAAGACTAATAGGGGAGACCTGGAAAGAAACATGCCCTGTGTCTGATTGCCCACAGTTGAGCTCAGGATCTGGGCTCTGAGATACAGTGAGCCTGGAAGGGGAAGGCAGAGACCTCAGCAGAGGTTAGTGACCATCTTGATTTGCCACATGGCTGCACAACAGGATCAGCAGCAGCTGACTTTGGTGAGAAAGGATCTCTCTGATGGTGCCTTGATTTGGATATTTCATGTCCTTGGAACAGTAAGCTTTTACCACAAATAAATCCCCTTATAAAAGCCAATCCATTTCAGGTACTTGGCATCAGCAGCCTTTGGCAAACTAAACCACCTTCCTTGAAGGAGAATGGGGAGGATGCTTTTATGTTTATCCCACCAAAGGAATGAACTCATTTCATAATAACCAATTCATAACATCCTAAACCTGCAAACAGCCTAGATGCTGATCCACATTAGAATGGAATAAATAGATTCTAATATTTTTGCATTAATAAATAGAATGCAATATTATCTAGCATTGAAAATGAACAAACTGATGTAACATGTAAAAATGTAGACACATTTAACAAACACATTAATGAGGGGAAAAGATGCAAAAGAATGTCTGCATGATTCCATTTATATTTAGAAAAACAAGCAAAATGTGGCAATGCTGCTAGAATGAGAACGGTAGTAGCATTTGTGTTTAGATATCAGAGATGCCTAAGTCAGTCACCTTTCGTTCATCCTAACCTCACCTTCTACTTTACTCCCTTAACTGGGGCCAGCCAGCAGCCAGGAATATTACACCTTGAGGATACAAAGAGTGGCTATGTTATTGTGTAAAGTGTACAGACCCAGCGTTGCTAAGGCAGCACCACCTCCGTCATTTCCAGTTTTGTGATCGAAACGGTTTCTTATTTGACTGAAACAGTTTTTAGCTGTAAATCTGTCCCTTGCCTTAAAAAGTGGCTGCATTAGAAAGACATCTAAGTTTATATCAAACGTTCTAATAAAAGAGAAAATTATCAATGATTATTTTATATCCAAATTTTGTTTTCATTATTTGTTTTTTTTACTATTGCAAATGTCCTTTGGGAAAATAATAAGAAAAGTGATTCATGAGGAAATATGAAATTCACTTTTGTTAAAGTAACATTCAATAAAATTCAATGAACTATTATAAATGCCTGGCCTATTTCAAAACAGTGTGATGTAATAAGAATGATAATTGGTCACTTATGATTTTAGCTTCTATGGCAGTTTGATATTATCGATGAATTCCAAAAAGAAATATTGGATTATGTTTGTAAACTGATCTTTTCCTCTGGGTATATTAGAGTGTATTGGATGCAGAGGTTTTACTTTTACTTAATTAAATTATGATTAGGGCTTTGATTGGGCCATGTCAGTAGAGTGTTGAGTCCCCATCCCTTGATAAAAGACATGGTAAAAGACGGAGTTGGAGTTCTGATGCTGAGTTTTGAGCTGGAGGCCGGGAAGCAAACACACAGGAGAAGAACACAGAGTAGTAGAGACGGCTCTTAGACACGGCAGAAGCCCCAGGGAGACAGAGCCATTTGCCTGATAGTCTACAGCTGGCTTTGTGGAGATAGCAGAGGAGCTGAGCCTGGAAAGAAGCAAGCCCCAGGAAGAGAGGAACTCAGGAAGCCTTAACCCTCATGGACATCAGCAGCCATCTTGCTCCAACACGTGGCAATAGACTTTGATGAGGGAAGTAACTTATGCTTTATGACCTGGTAACTGTGGGCTTCTACCCCAAATAAATACCCTTTATAAAAGCCAACAGATTTTCGGTATTCTGCATAAGAACCCCTTTCGCTGACTGATACAGCTTCCAAAGAATTTTCATTCCAGTGAATAAGATAGATCATTTCAATTCAATTCAGTAAGTCTTAGTGTGGTGACAGGCATATGGTCTCTAGTTAGCATGTGGAAGACCCACTGGTTAAGCCTTGGTAATGTGACAATACAACTATTAAAACTGAACTGTAACAATTGAGCTTAAAAGGATGAAAGAACACTTGTTTCAATGCTCAAAAATCATGCTTCATTATTGTTGGGGCTAGAAATAACAGAAAGTTAGTAATGTCATTTCAAAATAGATAAAGGCTAGGAAGAAGAATGTCTTTTCAATTTTTTTTCTACTAGAATGAAAATAAAACAGTAGGATTACATTTGGGTTGAAGAGAATAAAATGGGTATAAAAGAAAGGGGAAAAAGCTATTGTTATGATAAATAAATATTTCTCATAAGGAAATGTACCCTCTTCAGAGATAATCTGGTTCGCACACTGTAATGAGTCACCTGCCAGATGTGAATCATTATCTTTTGTTCTTCCTCTACTCTGGAGACTGTACATATTACTGAAATAAAAGCCTAATTGTAAGAATCCGATACATACAACTATGCCTTGATACAAAATATAATAAAATACTTATTCAGGCATTAAGGCTTCCTTGAAATAGTTCAGATAGCATTTCTAAGAGCACGTTCACCTCTTCTTCTGCTTGTGATTCTCTTTAACTCTGCAGGAAATGACAGTAAAAAAAGTTCCTTTCTAAAATGTCACATTGAATCTATTTGAATGTTTGATCTGTCACCAATGTGTCATAATTTTTTGAAAAGAAAGAAAGATCACAAATTCTTTTTGAGAAAACCTCTCAAATGTAAAGTTTTGGTGAATGATGAAATGCTATTAAAATTTTGAAAGAATGAAAAGTTTTGATAATTAAAACTGAAATCATGAATCTGCTTTATACACAAATCATTTTAATATAAGGCAAATATTTACAATTTAAATTATGCCAATACAGTATAAAGAAGTGGAGTTTAGAGATCGCCTGGCTTTTTTTTAAACAAATCAATTTTATTGATACATATTAATAAAGCATAAATCATCCGACATGTACAATCAATGGTATTTGGTGGAATCACAGCTGTGCAGTCACCACTTCAGTCATTCTTACAGCACTTTCGTTATTCCAATAATAATAATAAACAAAAAACAAACAAACAAAACTCCTACACAGACAGCATGCCATTCTGCCTGCCCACCACAGGGGGCTCATTCTCTGCATGGCCTTCACGTGGTTTTTGTGATGAATGTAAATGCAATCACAAGAACATTCTGTCAATTTTTTTGGTTTTATAAGCATGCAAAATATTTAAAATATTTACCATCTGGGGATTGATATGTGATTTATTTTGTTGTTGTAATTTATTTAGTTTTTGTTGCTATTATGATAAATCCTACTACTCACACCCTCTACACATGAGTTCCTTCCTGAAAGAAACTGTACCCAAAGAAGCAATATTCAAATGGAATCAATTTCCTACTTAATCCATGGTTATAGAGATAGATGGGAGTCCCCCTCAGACACCAGGTAAGTGATCTGGTAAATGTTGGAATCGAGAAAGCTGCCTAAGTCTAGGAGCATGTAATTCCCCTTTAGCTTTTCTCTATCTCAGATAAAATGAGCCATTCTGCTGAGCAAATCCTGGACTGATTTATTTACCTATTGGCAAGCTCATAGAAAGTAGAACAGAAAACCTGGCCTTTCAAACCTGTTACTTTCATATCCCTGTTCGATTATTTAGAATTATAGAAGACCTCTTTGCTTTAGAAGCCATTATCATGGTTGGGTTGTATGTGAGCTTCTATAGCAGATTAAGGCATTGCATTGGATAATTCTGTGATTCAGAGATATCTCATTACTTTTTTTTTAACCACCTATTATAGCTGTTTTTAACAAATCAGTTTTTTGATACATATTAATAAAGCATACAATTCATCCAAAATGTACAATCAATGGTATTTAGTATAATCACACAGTTGTGTGCTCATCACTTCAATCAATATTAGAGCATTTTCACTTTTTCAATAATAATAATAAACAAAAAACAGACAAACAAGAAAATTCCTCACCTCTCAATTCCTCTATGCTTCTTCTACTGTACATAGCTGGTGTTTCTGGAAATTCAATCCAAAATGTATAATCAATGGCTTTTAGTATAATCACATCGTTGTACATTCACCATCTCAAAAATTTTAGAACAATTTCATTACTGCAAAAGAAAGACTCCTCACCCCTTAGCATAACTTCCTCAGACCTACATAACCACTAACCTCATTTCATCTTTATAAATTGATTTATATTTATATTTCATATAAATGGAATCGTATGATATGTAGTACTCTATGTCTGATCTAATTCACTTAGAATAAAGGTTTTTTTTCTGATATTAACATTTTGTAGTATTAACTTATATTTGTTCAGCATCAAAGAAAAAGTCTTATATATTCATTTCTACACATATTCATATCTCACATAATATCTTTATACTGCACATAATATATTTAGCTCATAATAGGGTAATCATACAGTTTGTCCTTTTGTGTCTGGCTTGCTTCACCTAACATAATATGCTCTAGGTTCATCCATGTTGTCATATGTTTCATGAATTCATTTCTTCTAATCACTGCATAATAACTAGCATGTATATACTCCACAATTTGTTTATCTACTCATCAATTGATGGACACCTGGGTTATTGCCAACTTTGGCTATCATGAATAATGCTGCTATGAACATCACTGTGCAGATATCTATTCGTGACACTGGTTTCAGTTCTCCTGGATATATACCACCTAGCAATGATAATGCTGGATCCCATGGCAAGTCTATATTCAACTTCCTTAGGAACTACCAAACAGTCCTCCACAGTGGCTGCACCATTCTACATTCCCACCAACAGTGAATAAGCATTCCAATCTCTCCACACTGTCTCCAACATTCACATATTTCTGATTTTTTAATAGTGGCCAGTCTAATAGGTGTGAAATGATATCTCATTGTAGTTTTGATTTGCATTTCCCTAATTTCTAGTGATGTCAAACATTTTTTCATGTGTTTCTTTGCCATTTGTATTTCTTCTTTGGACAGTTGTCTTTTCAAGTCTTTTGTGTTTTTTTTCAGATGGGAAAACAGTATCTTGATTACTTTTGAAAACCAAGGTATACACATGCTTTGCCAACTACTATTTGCTTATAGGGGCTTTCAGTTTTGCCCATTTTTTAATCCGATACTGTATTAGTCAGCCAAAGGGGTGCCTTTGCAAATATACCAATAATTGGTTGGTCTTTATAAAGGGTATTTATTTGGGGTTGAAGCTTACAGTTACCCGGCCACAAAGCTTAAGTTTCTTCCCATACCAAAATCCACATGTTGGAGCAAGACAGCTGTCGACGCTTGCCAGGGTTCAGGCTCCTTGGGTACCTTTCTGCCCAGGGCTGCATTTCTCTTCAGGCTTAGCGCTTCCTCCACAAGGTCAGCTGTAGACTATCAGGCGAACAGTTCACTTCTCTTCTCCTGGGGCGTCCTCTCCAACATCGGAACTGCTTCTCAAAAATCTGCTTCTCAAATCTGCTCCCTCTGCCTTTTGCCTTGCCTTTTATACTTGAGACCATACCCACTGAAGGGTGGGGCTCAACGCCCTACTGACATGGCCCAGTTAACGCCCTGTTCATAACCTAATCATGCCCAGATGAACAGATCAGCTTACAGGCACGATTCAATATCGAATTTTGGAATTCGTAATTACATCAAATGGTTACAGATACTTTGTCTTTTTATTGTTGAATTGTATGATCTCTTTATATATCATGGATATTAAGCCCTTTTCAAATAGTTGATTGCCAATATTTTCTCCCATTGAGTTGGCTGCATTTTCACCCTTTTGACAGAGTCCTTTGAGGTACAAAAGTGTTGACATGTGAGGAGGTCCCATCTATCTATTTTTCTTGTGTTGCCTGGGCTTTAGATGTAAGGTTTAAGAAGCTACCACCTACCACGACATCTTGAAGATGTTTTCCTACATTTTTCTTCTAGAAGTTTTATGGTTGTTGTTTTTATATTTAAGTTCTTGATTGAGTTAATATCTGTATAAGGTATTAGAGAGGG
>PVKH010044010.1:0-10653 GCA_004027955.1 Chaetophractus vellerosus | reverse complement strand
GGGGGCTTGGCTTTGCCCTGCCTGCGGAGGCTTGCCTTCTCAAGGCGGTCTGCCCGCTTGAGGAGGCCCCAGCAACTGAACCCGGGGCCTCCTATGTAGTAAACCGGCGCCCTACCAACTGGGTTACAGCCGGCCCCCTAAAATAAATATTTTTAAAAAATCACACAGTCCCCTCTGTATGTTTTGTGTATATATATATTTTTAAATGATTATGCATTGAGAAATTTAAGTATATAAATATATTCTATCCTACAGGGTAGAACAAGCAAAACAAAACATTAGAGAAATTATATATGATGTGATCACATTTATACATTTATATAATTATATTAGTCTGCCAAAGCGGTGCTAATACAAAGTACCAGAAATGTGTTGACTTTTTATAAAGGGTATTTATTTGGGGGTAAAAGCGTACAGGTATAAGGCCCTAAAGAGTCCAGCTCAAGGTTGCTTTCCTACCAAAGTCATTTGCCACATGTTGAAGCAAGGTGGTCGCTGATCTCTGCCTTAGTTTCAGTCTTAAGTCCCTTCTGAGCTTCCTCTTCCTCTTGAGGCTCCATAGGCCCAGCTTCTTTCTGATCTCAATAGAAGGCTGGAACAGGGCTTGTCTCTCAGGGCTTCCTATATCAGTCTCTGGCATAGGGATCATTTCTTTCTGGGCCTGCTCAGCTGCTCAGCTGCTCTGTTCTCTTTAGCTGCAAACTGTCAGGCAAATGGCTTCTCTCTCCCTGGGGCCACAGTATCAAAAATGACAAAGTTCTCTCTTCCCTGTGTCTTCTTGAGTGACTGTCCATTTATATCAGCCCACCAACGGGGCGGGGACTTAACTTGAATCATGCCCTATTGATGGTCGAATCAAAAGCCCTAAATTAATTTTATCAAGTAAACTTAAATCCTTTGAATTTAATATACTCAAAGGGTATCACACCCAGAGGAATAATTTACAAATCTTTCTCTTTTGGGGAGTCATAAATAATCTCAAACTGCCACAATAATATTACATCTGGGTATGTATGGAAAAAATGGAAAATATATAGAAAGTAAATGTACTTCTGTATAGTCATGGAACTATGGCCATAATTTGTTTTTAAGGAAAATATCTCAAATTTCACATATATGACTCATGTATGAAAAAGTTCTACAATTCACACTCAGGGAAAAAGGTTTTAATGTTATGAATTGATACAGAATATTCCAAATACGTAAATAGGAAATTTTGAATTTTGATTTTAAGAAATTGAGTATTGATTTTAATTGTTTGTAATATGACTTTGCGTTATATTTTAGGAAGCTGCAGATGATCGACATAAAAACAATCTTCTTCCTCAGATTATTCAGTGTTTTGCATGTCCAACTTGCTTCCTTCTGTTTAGCAGCAATGATGATTGTGTGAAGCATATGTCTGGAAAGAATCATTTCCTTCAGAGTTTTAAACTGGGTGGTATGTTAATACTCTTTTCTGTTTATTAAACTACTTTAATCTTTGCTGATTTACCATATTTCTCAGGTCATTCTTAAGTTACTTATCCACATTAATTTCAGAAGAATGAAAGTGAAAGCTTTGTGTTTCAATTCTCATTTTTTTAAAAAAGTTTCTCAATATTTATCTATACCTAAGAGTAAGATGTGTTTACTTTGTGGAGTGAAGAGAAACTTGGAGAAAAATAAAAAACATTTAATCAAGATAATATTTATATATCCATGATGTGTGCACAATTAGGTGTTTCTCCTTTGCAGTTAAGGCTAGAAAATGACTTCCCTTAGTTTTTATCATGTAAATAACTATCTTCTTTTACTTAGTCCAACTGATGTTGAAAAAGGAAAAGGGGAGGAATGTTGGGTCACTATAATCAAATTACTTTTTTTTAAATAATATAATTTTTAATTGAAGTATATCATTCATACATGAACATCCATAAACAATAAGTGTATAGTAAAAGTTGTAAATTTACAAAATCAACATGTGTAACATCATATAGGGATCCCATATATCAACTGTCCACCAGCACCTTGCATTGCTGTGAAACATTTGTTACAAAAATGTAAGAGCATCATCAAAATATTACTAACTATAGTCCATATTTTACATTTGGTGTATTTTCCCCCCACCCACCCTTTTATTTTTTAATATGTTTTTATTACAGAGGTTGTGAACTTACAAAACAATCATGCACACGTGTAGAATTCCCATACGACACCCTTTCACCAACACACCACACCTGGTAGAATATTTGTTACAGATTATGATGTAATATTGTCAGACTATTACCACCAACCATGGCCCATAGTATACTTTTGGCACACTTTTCCCAAAACCCCCCATTATCAACACAGTATGTCTTGGCTATTGATGCAAGAATATTACAGTATTGCTGTTAACCACAGTCCATAGGTCCCCCGATTGTGTTTTTCTCATGCTTTCCCACATTCCTACCACCCTGCAATAGTGACATACGTCCACTTTAGGTCACAGAAGGACACTCGTGCATCTGTGCCATCAACCACAATTTTCATCCACCTCAGCAATCACTATGTTATTCAGTCCCTAGATTTTTCTCTAGCTTTCTTTCAATTGACATTTACATCCCTAGACTACCCTTTTCAGTCACAATCCCATTTATAAACTGGCTGCTATTCACTCTAATGTGTTACCATTAACTCTATCCATATCTATACTTTTACAGTCAAGTTAATTACAACTTCTACATATCATTAAGCATCATTAGTTCTTTTCAACCCGCCTCTTATCCTAACAACCTATACACTAGACTTTGTAACTCCATGCATTTATTCTTCATATTTAGTTCATATTAATGAGACCATGCGATATTTGTCCTTTTGTGTCTGGCTTATTTCACTTAGCATAATGTCTTCAAGATTATCCATGTGTCCCAATTTCATTTCTTCTTAATGCAGCACAGTATTCTATCATATGTATTGTTTTGGTCAGCCACAGGCGTGCCTTTTGAAATATACCAAAGATTGGTCGGTCTTTATAAAGGGTATTTATTTGGGGTAGAAGCTTACAGTTACCAGGCCACAAAACATACAGTTCTTCCCATACCAAGGTCCAAGTGTTGGAGCAAGATGGCTGCCGACATCTGCAAGGGCTCAGGCTTCCGGGTTCCTCTGTTCCCGGGGCTGCGTTTCTCTCCGGGCTTAGCTTCTGCTTCCACCACAAGTAGCTGTAGACCATGAGACTCTCTGCGTTGCGTCTCTCCACAAGACCAGCTGTAGTCTATCTGGCGATCTGCTCACTCCAACATCAGAACTGCTTCTCAAATCTGCTTCTCCAAATCTCTTCTCTCAATCTGCTTCTCTCAATCTGCTTTTCTCAATCTGCTTCTCTCAATCTGCTTCCTCTTGTCTAGCCTTTTATACTTGAGACCACGCCCACCGAAGGGTGGGGCTCAACGTCTCACTGACGTGGCAGTTAACGCCCTACTCATAACTTAATCATGCCCAGATGAACAGATTAGCTTACAAACATAATCTAATTTATATATTTTGGAATTCATAATTAAATCAAACTCAAACCATTACATGTATATACCACATTTTGTTTATCTATTCATTAGTTGATGGACACGTGGATTGTTTACATCTTTTGGCAATTGTGAATAATGTCACTATGAATATCAAAGTGCAGATGTCTGTTCGTGTTACAGTTTTTGGTTCTTCTGGATACACTCCTAGTAGAGGAATTGCTGGATCATATGGCAGTTCTATATTTAGCTTCCTGAGGAACTGCCAAACTGTCTTCCACAGAGGCTGCACCATTTTACAATCCAACAGTGAAGGAGTGTTCCTATTTCTCCACATTTTCTATAGTTTTCTGTTTTTTTAATAATGGTAATTCTATAAGGCATGAAATGCTATCTTATTGTAGTTTTGATCTGCATTTCCCTAATAGCTAGTGATATGAAACATTTTTTCATGTGCTTTTTGGCCATTTGTATTTCCTCTTTAGAGAAATGTCTATTTAAATCTTTTGCCCTTTTTAAAATTGGATTGCTTGCTCTTTTATTGTTGAGTTGTATGATCTCTTTATATAGAATGGGAATCAAATCGTTACCAGATATGTGGTTTCCAAATATTTCTCTCATTTCTTAGGCTGTCTTTTCACCTTCTTGATGAAGTTCTTTGAATCACAAAAGTGTTGAAGTTTGAGGAACTCTCGTTTATCCATGTTTTCTTTTGTTGCTCGTGCTTTTGGTATTAGGTTTAAGAATGCATCACCTACCACCAGGTCTTGAAGATGTTTTCCTACACTTTCTCCTAGTAGCTTTTTGGTTCTTGCATTTATATTTAGGTCTTTGATCCATTTTGAGTTAGTTTTTGTATAAGATGTGAGATAGAAGTCCTCTTTCATTCTTTTGGCTGTAGATATCCAGTTCTTGCAGCATCATTTGTTGAATAGACTGTTCTGCCCCTAGCTGGGTGGGCTTGACAGGCTAGTCAGAAACCACTTTTCTCAAATTACTTTTTAAGTTATAACTTGTTTTGTCTTTCAGATGACAAGGGAATAGCACATCCAATATCATTTCCATCTTTTGCAAAGAAACTTTTGATCTCTCTCTGCAAAGATGTTCCATTTCAAGTCAAGTGTGTGGCTTGCCACCAGACACTGCGTTCCCACATGGAGCTTACTGCACATTTCAGGTTTGTATAGGTCTAGTCTTGGGCTATAGGGGAATCCTGAACCACCATGTACCAGCGTGAGTATTTAACACATTTTTTTTAATTGGAGAAATTAAAGGTTTACAAAAAAATCATTCATAAAACACAGAGTTCCTATTGTCATCCCATTATTAACATCTTGAAATAGTGTGGTGCATTTGTTTAATTCATGAAAGAAGGTGTTTATAAGTATACTATTAACTGTAGTCCATTGTTTACAGTAGGGTTCACTGTGTTGTACAGTCTTATATTTTTGTGTTTTTTTTAAAATTTTTATTCTAGTAACATGTAACCTAAAATTTCCACTTTTAACCATATTTACATATATAATTCAGTGCTATTGATTGCTTTCACAATGTTGTGCTACCATCACCACCATCCATTACCAAAACTTTACAATCAACCCAAACAGAAAGTGTGTAATTTAAGCATTAACTCTCTATTCTCTAGCTCCAGCCCAGCTCTGGTAACTTATATTCTAGATTCTACTCTATGAGCTTGCTTATTATAATTGTTTCATATCATTGAGATCATCTAATATTTGTCCTTTTGTGTCTAGCTTATTTCACTTAACATGATATCTTCAAGGTTCATTCATGTTGTTGCATGTATCAGCACTGAATCCCTTTTTTTTTTTGCTAAATAGTATTCCATTGTTTGTATATACCACATTTTGTTTATCTGTTAATTGGTGGAAGGACACTTGTGTTCCTTCCATCTTTTGGGAGTTGTGAATAATGCTGCTATGAATATTGGTGTGCAAATATCTGTTCAAGTCCCTGCTTTCAATTCTTTTGGGTATATACCTAGAGGTGGGATTGCCAGGTCACGTGGTAAAACTATACTTAACTTTTCTGAGGAGCTGTCAAATTTTTGTCTTCCACAGCAACTGCATCATTTTATATTTCCACCAACAATGAATATTTTTCTCAACATCCTCTCCAACACTTGTAGTTTACCTTTTTTAAAAAATAGTAGCCATTCTAGTGGGTGTGAAATAGCATTTCATTGTGGTTTTGATTTGCATCTCTCTAATGGCTAATACTGTTGTGTTAGTCAGCCAAAAGGGTGCTGACAAAAAATACTAGAAATCTGTTGGCTTTTATAAAGGGTATTTATTTGGGGTAAAAGCTTACAGTTACAAGGCCCTAAAGAGTCCAACTCAAGGTTACTTCCTTACCAAACTCTGTTGCCACATGTTGAAGCAAGATGGTGGGTGACATCTGTGAGGGCTCAGCCTTCCTCTTCCCTCTTAAGGTTCTGTGGGTCCAGCTTCTTCTATCTCAGCTGTAGGTTGGCATAGGGCTCATCTCTTTTCCCAGGGCTCGTTTCTTTCTGGGCTCAGCTGCTCAGTTCTCTTCTCAGTCAGCTGTAAACTATCAGGCAGTGGCTCATCTCTCTTCCTGGGGCCTCTGCAATGTCTGGAGGTGTCTCTCTTCCTCCATATATCTTCTCTGTGTATCTACTTATGTGTGTCTCCTTGACTGAGTGCCCGTTTGTACAGCCCACAAAGGGGGCGGGGACTGCTAAACTCTACTGATGTGGTCAAATCAAAGCTCTAATCTTAACATAATTTAATCAAAGGCATCTCAGCTGAATCTAATACAATCAAAGGGTATCATGCCCAGAGGAACAGACCAATTTGCAAACATAATCTCTCTCTCTTTGGAATTCATAAATAATCTCAAACTGCCACAACTGTTGAACATCTTTTCATGTGCTTTTTGGCTATTTGCATACCTTCTTTGAAGAAATGTCTATTAAAGCCTTTTCTCATTTTAGGCAAAAATGCCAATTAGGTTGTTTGTCTTTTTATTGTTCACTTGTAGGATTTCTTTATATTTTTTGGATATTAAACCCTTATTGGATATTTGCTTTCCAAATATTTTCTCCCATTGAGTAGGTTGTCTTTTCACTTTCATGATAAACTCCTTTGAGACTGAAAAGTTTTTAGTTTTCATGAGGTCCCATATAGCTATTCTTTATTTTGTTGGTTGTGCTTTGGTTGTAAAGTCTAAGGGACCATTTTCTAACACAGGAATCTGAAGATGCTTCCTTACATTTTCTTCTTGGAGTTTAATAGTCTTGGTTCTTATATTTAGGTCTTTGATGCATTTTGAGTTAATTTTTGTATATGGTATGAGATAAGGGTCTCCCTTCATTCTTTTGCATGTGGATATCCAATTCTCCCAGCACCATTTGTTAAAGAGGCTATTCTTTCCCATGTGAGTGGACTTGGCCGCCTTGTTCAAAATCAATTGACCATAGATGTGTCTATTTTTGAACCCTTAGTTTGCGTTTATTGATCTCTTTATCTATCCTTGTGCCAGTACCAAGCTGTTTTGACCACTGTAGCTTTGTAATAAGTTTTAATATCAGGAAATATAAGCCTTCATTCTGCTTTTTCAAGATGGGTTTGGCTATTCCGTATCCCTTGCCTTTCCAAATAAATTTGATAATTTCTCCATTTCTGCAAAGTATGCTCTTGGAATTTTGATTAGGACTGCATTGAATCTGTAAATCATTTTGGAAGAATTGACATCTTAACAAAATTTAGTTTTGCAATCAATGAGCCTGGAATGTCCTTCCATTTATATAGATCTTGGATTTCTTTTAGCAAAGCTTTGTAATTTTCCATGTATATGTCCTTTACCTCCTTAGTTAAATTTACTCCTAGAGATTGATTCTTTTAGTTGCTATTGTAAATGGAACTTTTTTCTTGGTTTCCTCCTCAGATTGCATGTTACTAGAAGCACCATTAATTTTTGCGTGTTGATCCTGTACCCCCACCACTTTGACAAAGTTTCCCTCTATTCCTGTTTTATCAAGAAAGGATGCTGGAATTTGTCAAATGCTTTTTCTGCATCAATGGAAAGGATCCTGTGGTTTTTATCCTTTGTTTTGCTAATGTGGTATATTACGTTAAAATTAATTTTCTTATGTCGAACCACCCTTGCATACCTGGGATAAAACCCACTGATCATGTTATATAATTTTTTTAATGTGCTTAATTCGATTTGCTAGTATTTTGATGTTGTTGAGGATTTTTGCATCTATATTTATAGAGAAATTGGTCTGTAATTTTCTTTCCTTGTTGTCTTAGTCTGGCTTTGGTATTAGGGTGATGTTGTCCTCATTGAATGTTAGGTAGTGTTCTCTTCTCTTCAATTTTTTGGAAGAGTTTGAGCAGGATTGGTATTCATTCTTCTTGGAATGATTGGTAGAATTTACCCATGAAGCCATCTGGCTTCTGCCTTTCTTTCCTTTCTCTTCTCCTTTCCTTTCCTTTCCCTTCTCCTTTTCTTTCCTTTCCTTTCTTTTCTCCTTTCCCTCCCTTCCCTTCCCTTTCCCTTCCCTTTCTTTTCCTTTCTTTCTCTTCTCTGTTTCTCTTTCTCCTTTCCTTTCCCCTTTTCCTTTCCTTTTCCCTTTTCCTTTCCTCTCCCCTTTTCCTTTCCTTTCTCCTTTTCCTTTGCTTTCTCCTTTCACCTCTCCTCCCCTTTCCCCTTCCCTCCCCTCCTCTCCTCTTCTTCAGTTGAACCTGGGACCTCTATATGTTAGAAGCCAGTACTCAACCACTGAGCCACATCGGCTCCCCTGAGTTCTTTTGTTTGTTTGTTTGTTTGTTTTTAAGGAGGCACCAAGCACCGAACCCAGAACTTCCCATGTAGGAAGCAGGTGCTCAACTGCTTGAGCCACATACACGCCCACTTTCTTTTTGGATTCAGCCTTTGTATTTTCAATGTATCATTTATGTAATCTAAACCTTCTAAAAAATAAAAATAAATATAAAATGCAATAAATGTTTGTATTCTACTATTTGACACAATTGCATTTGTTTAAACAGAAAAAAATTTTACAAATCTTTAAGTAAAATATATTCTCAATAAAACTGAGGCAGCAGAGTATGGTTAACAATCCTGGTTATGATGTACTATATGAGTTCAAATCCTGGTTCTTCCTTTTATTTATTTATTTATTTATTTATTTATTTATTTATTTATTAAGGAAAGTTTCAACTGTATAAACAGAATAGTAATAGTGAATCCCCATGTACCCATTACTCAGCATCAATAATTTTCAACAACCTGCCATTCTTGTTATATTTATACCACTACATGCTCCATACTCCCCTTGATATTATTTTTTAAAGTTTTTTATTTTTGAGATAACATTTAAATTAATCAAAGTATACAAATTTTAACTTTTACAATTTGGACAAATATATACATCTGTTCAACCTACACTCTTATCATAATATAGAATATTACTTCTCTGTAGAAGTTCTCTTGCATTCTTCCTGATCATTTCCCACTCCTTCATCCCCAGGCAATCACTATTCTGATTTTTTTCTCCATCTTAGATTAGTGTTATCTGCTCTAGAACATCATATAAATGGAATCATATAGTATGTACTCTTTTATGTTTAGCATAATATAGGTGAGATTCATCCGTATTGTTGCATATGCTTGTACATTGTTCCTTTTTATTGGTGAGTAATTTTCTGTTGTATGAATAGAGCACAATTTGTTTATCCATTCTCATCTTCATGGACATTTGCATTTGCAAGTTTTAACTATTGTCAGTAAAGTTTCTATGAACATTTTGTACATGTCTTTTTATGAACATGTTTTCATTTTTCATGGATGAATATCTGTGAGTGGAATTATTGCATCAAAGAGTGAGTGTATATTTAGCTTTATATCAAAGTATCAAATACTTTTCCAAAATGGTTGTACCAGTTTACATTTTCACCAGCAAGGTATGAAAGTTTCCAGTTATTCTACATCCTCTCCAACGCTTTATGTTGCTGTATTAGTGAGCCAAAGAGGTGCCTTTGCAAAATATACCAATAACTGGTCGGTCTTTATAAAGGGTATTTATTTGGGGTAGAAGCTTACAGTTACCAGGCCACAAAGCATAAGTTTCTTCCCTCACCAAAGTCCACGTGTTGGAGCAAGACAGCTGCCGATGTCTGCTAGGGCTCAGGCCTTTGGGTTCCTCTCCTGCTGGGGCTGCGTTTCTCTCCGGGCTTAGTGCTTCTTCCGCAAGGTCAGCTGTAGACTATGAGGTGAACGGCCCTCTCCAACATCAGAACTGCATCTCAAAAATCTGCTTCTCACATCTTCTGCCTTGCCTTTTATACTTGAGACCACACCCACTGAGGGGTGGGGCTCAACGCCCTACTGATGCAGCCCAGTCAGCGCCCTAATCATAACCCAATCATGCCCAGATGAGCAGATCAGTTTACAAGCATGCTTCAATTTATATTTTTGGAATTCATAATTAGATAAAACTGTCAAACCATTACAGTTGCCAATCTTTTCATTTTAGCTGGTCTCAGAAGTATCTCATTATGGTTTTAATCTGCATATCCTGGATGAATTTTTTCACATGCTTGTGGGCTGTTTGTATATCTTTGTAAAATATTCACGTCTTGGCCTTTTTTTAAAAAATTGGATTGTTTGCCTTTTAATATTAAGTTGAGATTCTTTACATATTAGAGGTACAAATCTTTTGTCAGACATATGTACTGTGAATATATTCTCTGAGTGTGTCTTGCCTGTTCATTTTGTTAATTATGTCTTTTGATGAGCAGAAACTTTTCATTTCATTAATTTACTGATTTTTTTTTCTTTTATGGTTAGGCTTTCTGTGTCTTGTATGCATCTTTGCTTCTCAATATATTTCATGTTTTCTTCTAAAAATATTTATATTTTTAGCCTTTGTGTTTTTAATCTATCTCTAATAAATTTTTTGATCTTTAAAACAATCATGGGCCCGGCTAGATAGCTCAGTGGATAAAGAGCTCGCTGGGAAACCACATGGGAGGCCCTGGGTTCGGTTCCCAGGGACCTCTCCTAGCGGGCAGACCGCCTTGAGAATGGCAAGCCGCCATGGGCGGGCCGGAGCCGCCATGGGCAGGGCAAAAAGCTGCCACGGACAGGCAAAAGCCGCCACGGGCAGGGCAGGTCG
>PVKH010044009.1:0-10661 GCA_004027955.1 Chaetophractus vellerosus | reverse complement strand
TGATTGTACACTTTGGATAGATGTTTGCATTATTAATATATACCAATAAAATTAATTTGTTAAATAAGAGTGAAAATGCTTAAATTATTGAATAAAAGTAGAAAGACAAAAACTTGCCTATTATCCCTCATTCAAGCACAAACACTGCTTACATTTTGCTGATTCATTACAGTTCTTTTCTAGCATCTTTGTTAGTTATAATTCTGATGAATATCTGTGCATTATATTTTTTCTTACAATATGAATTTTAAAAGCAAAATTCTACAAAAAAACACAAAATAACACAGTTACTACCCTTGTGTTTTTGTTAGTTTTGATTTTTCTATAAGAAAAGACAAAGCAAGCAAGCGAAATGGCTCTATTTTTGCCACTGTCTGATAAAGGAAATCTTAACATGTTAACAGGAGCAAATGGAAAGTCATATGGTGACTTAGAACAAATATGAGAGTGTTGAGTTATACTGCTGATACCTGTATCACAGTCATTTCTTATGGAAAAAAAGAAAAAGAATAACTACATAGCTTATCCAGACTACACTTCAAATATTGATTAGCCTAGATCACCTGTTCTCTGGGATGAGATACAGTTGTTGCAAAGACATTTCACTTGAACGGTACCTTCCAGAGGGTCAGCTATATAGGAGCCAAACTGACCATGAGTTTCCTGACAGACTGTAATTGTCATGGGGAAAAGTACCAATGTCAGTCTGCATCTTTACACTGCTGTATGCTGTGTCATCTATAAAAATGGCAAATCAAGGAAGATAATCAAAGTGGAGAAACTCAATACTAATGCTGTGTATTGTATTGTATTGTATTGTATTGTATTGTATTGTATTGTATTGTATTGTATTGTATTGTATTGTATTGTATTGTATTGTATTGCATTGCATTGCATTGCATTGCATTGCATTGCATTGCATTGCATTGCATTGTATTCTTTCTTGGCAGGGCATTGGGAAGTGATTGGACAGAAACAGAGCCATAGGCAAAGGCAGAGCCAATGAGACTCTGGAGAGCTGAAAGGGAAGCCTGCCAAAGTGAGCCTCTTTTCTCTACCCTGACCTCCTTTTTGTTGCCTCAATCTCATCACTACTGAATGTCTTTATGGGTCTACCTAAGGAGATACATAATATGTAGATTTTGACTGGGATGTTAACTCTTCCACCTGTTCTATAGATCCCATTCCTTCTCCATCTTCCTAAATCTACCATTTTCTCTTCCTTTCTCCTTCTTCCTGTGCTCCATCCTTTGTCTACAAGAAATCCACTGTCTTCTACTATTTGAATGCTTTAGAGCTTATAATGATGTACCTATACTTGCAAACATGAAGTTTTGTTTTTTTTCATATGTGAAACTTAAGCTCAAAAAGATTTAATTATCAGAGTTTGGCTACTAAATGGTAGAAACAAGGTTCAAACACATATCTCTTTAACTGCATTCCCAGTTCTTTGTGTAGCATCAACAGATGCTTTCCTTCAATTTTCCAGTTGCTATCACTCATTTTTCCTTTTGTTCTTTTATCTTTAACTTTGGATTTTTTACTTCTTTCTACATTTTTTTTCTCACCCTTGAACTCCCTGCAGTTTACTACCTGACCCATTCCCTTTTGTTGGTGAAGGGTTCCTTCTGACACCAATTCAGTGACTGTCTTGCAACCCTTAATTTTTCCCAGTCTCTGCCCCAAATTCATTGTTACCACTCACTCCTCAAAACTTTCACTGACCGTACGAACATCACATTGTCATTTCCTTGTCTTACTCCTCCCTGTAACTACAATTATTTTTAGAAATATCCTTTCTTGGCTTTTGCTACAGTGCATTATTGGTTAATCTTATCCAAGTTTCCTAATATCTCTGAGCCTAAGTTGCATCATCTAAGAAAGGTGGCTCTGAGAGCCAAATGCAAGTTTGCTTATAAAATACACATTACACAACTGGCACTAAAGACAGGTTGGTTAACCTAAAATTAGCACAAAAATGTATTAAATGTATTAAATGTAATAAAATATATTAAATGTAATAAAATATATTAAATATTTTCTATGTTATGGAAATCTGTGCCATATAACTTGGTCCCTAAAAGGAAGTCATGCAATTGTTCCTCTTGGCACATAGCACACTGAGCTTGCCAAATAGAAATTGAAATTATAACCATCATTTTATTTTTAAAAAGGCATATCAAAAAACAAACGGAATATAAAGAACCTACTTATTCTGTTTATTTCATCCTTACTAAGCATACTCAATTAACTAAATGATGATAATAGTAAGCTATATATTATGGTCCTGAACAACTGTTACTATGTAATAGGGAATCACATACGAAACAGAAAATCCAACACTGGGCCCCGTGAAGATATTATCTTTACATGCCAAGGAGGATTTAAAGTTGCAGATTGAATTTAAGGTTGCCAATCAGCTGACCTTGAGATGGGAAAGTTATCCTAGATTATCCAGATAGGCCCGATATAGTCAGAAGGGCCCTTCTAAGTGAAAGAGGGGAGAAAGTCACAGTCAGAGAAAGAAGGAGATGTGATGATGGAAGCTGAGATAGAGTGATGCAATTGCTGGCTTTGAAAATGGAAGGAAGCCATGAGCCAATGAATGAAAGCAGCCAATAGAGGCTGGAAAAGGCAAGAAAATTGATTCTTCCTTAGAGCCTCTAGAAAGAGCGCAGCCCTGCCTGCCAGTACCTTGACTTTAGTCCAGAGAGACCTGTTTTGAACTTCTGACTTCCAGAATTATAAGAAAATATATTTGTATTGTATAAGCCACTAAGTTTGTTGCAATTTTTTATGACAGCAATAGAAAACGAATCCAAATATTATTTCATATCATCCTTGTTTTAAATCTCTCTGGATAAAATTAATAAATAAAATAAAATAGGCAGAAAAAAATGGTGGCTGTATTTTCTCCAGAGAATAATGATGGTCTCTTGAGATGCCATCCCTTCAAAAAAGGAAAAAAACTATTTAACATTGAAGTTTTTAAATAGATTTTTCAAGGAGCTAGAATCAAAAATCAGTGGATATATTTGAGAGAAAACACCCTTATTTAAAAAACAACCACACCACCACCACACACACACAATTAAAACTCGGTCCTAATACCTCGCGGAGGTTAGAAACAGCAGTAAAATAATGCCTGTGTTGATACTGTCAATATATAGTCCTGTGAGGAGGAAATCTTAGAAAAATATGTATCTTCATTAAAAAGAATATATCACATTAATTTATCTTATAATTTTAGACAGTGTCTGGGATTCTGTGATGCCAAACACATAAAACAAACAAAAAGTCAGTATATGAATATTTGCAATACATAATGGTAGTCAGAATATTTGTTAAAAAGTAGACACTTTACTTACATTTGGATGACTTAAAACAGCTTTGATACCTTGAAACCTACCTCTTCCCTCAACCAGATCATTTGGATAATGGATAGCATAGAATTCCGTAAGGTGGAGCTTAGTTAAACATTCATCATCAGAAGGAGATAATATGGGACTATGTTTCTTGATTTATATGTCTGTTATGAAATAAATTGGAAAGTCTTTTACTTAATTAGGCTACACTTTAGCTGAAGGTAGTGGTAATCAGTTTTAAGTGGGGATTCATTAGCCAGACAGAAAGTTGCTGTGGTGTAAGAATTTGTTTCATTTTGCAGTTTTAGGAAGTTATATCCTTTGAATTCTATGAGGTTCAAAGTTCAAATGAGAAAAATATGATTTACATATCCTAGCATCCATCTTTGGGAAAAGTCTCTAAAATAAAATGCTATTCTTTTTTTTTTTTGTAATGAGAACTGCTATAAACAATTGACTAGGACGCCACAAGAGAACATTAGAATATGAAATATGTGCACCATCTGAACATCTGGAGGTTGTTTTTCTCTTGGCTTGAAGAAAGCACTATACCTAAAACCTCAAACAATGTTTTACTATCATTCTTCATCCAGCCTCAATTAAATAGGACGTGGTTTATAACTTTGGTGGTTTTGAGGTTTTGGCACTCCTTGCACATTTTGGGTTGGATCCTTTTCTAATGTTACAACTGTTTTTAATACAGTCACTGAAAACTAGAGGAAATGAACTAACTTTACTGAGTGATGATGTTTGTCGTTTTCTAGCACTTGCCTTAGGTGACTCGTTCAATTAATCCAAACTCATTTTTACAATAATTGAGTTTCCTGTCAAAATAGATACATTACAAGTTTCCTATATCTCTAGTAGCTCCTTTATCCATGCAAAAATAAACTTCAATCTTTAGGTACATATGAATGACTTTGGTCATGATAACCTTTTAAATATGAGAATGAAAAATTTTAGTTGGCCTATCAAAACTTGTAATGATAAGTACTGTTATGGTTTGAATCACATTCTCCCAAAACATATGTTCGAGTCCTACTCTTGGTCTTACGAATCTGAACTCATTTGTAAATAGGAACTTTGAAGATGTTATTAGATAAAATGAGGTCAAATTTTATTACAGAGGGCTTTAGTCAAGTTAAGACTGGCATATTTCTAAGCAAAGGAAATTTGGGCACAGTAAGCAAGAGACAGACAGGGAGACCGATAACCATGTGACAGCGACAGATTGCCAGCAAGCCACCCCAGAATGCTACAGACTTCCGAGAAAGCATGGCCCTGTCATCATCTTCATTTTGGACTTGAAGTCTCCAAAACTAAGAGATAATAAATTCCTTTTGTTTAAGCCAACCAGTCTGTGGTACTTTATTACAGGAGCTCTGGTAAACTAAGATAGCTACATCTATCTTGCATACATAATCAAATTGGCAAGTTTTGATCTCTCACATGCCCCAATCTCAGTATAATATCAGAGGACTTTTTTTAGAGGAAAAATCAGTTGTTACATAGTTATAAATGGTCTTGAGTTACCAGTCTCAAGAAATTTAGAAGATTATTTTTGGAGAATGCACTTATAATATTTTAGATATTTTAAAAGCAAGACCTAATCTACATTATTCCACATTAGGATTTAAGTCCAAACAATGGTGATTGCAATGATGGTGAGAGTAACTGAACAAAGTGATTTAATCTGTTAGGGTATATTAAAATTTCAAAGCACTTATATGCATGATGCTTTTTCGATAATCTGTGAAGAAGATTGAGCAGGGCTATTATATGTTCGGATACAAACAAACAAACAAAAAAGCCACGCAAGGAAATTAAAGATTCTTGTGTGATATGACCCTGTCATGAAGTGGAAAATCCAGATTCCTTGGACTTAGCCCTGCTAAGTCTTTATTGCCAAAAATCTCTATTCTAGTTTCTCTTGTGACTAGAAGAATGACCTGGACACCCTTTTACCAAACTATTCTGGAAAATACATTAATGACTTTATAAGGAATTTTTTAATATAGTGATATTCAAGGACTCAATTAGGGTGTGATAGTCTGCAGATCCTGCCATTTAAAGAGCAAAACTCTTCTTGGCAAAGGACCTATTATTATGCATTAACTATTGTAAAAACCCACACTGAATTTGGCTCTGCTATCCTATACGTGCATAATCTGAGGAACATGACAAAAATTGTTGTGGAGACCACCAAGTTTACGCTTGGTCAGGAAATGCCCTAAATTACTTTCATGCTTCCAATTACACCAGGACTATTATTTCTTCAACACAATTTCTTAACTTAGCCTGTCTCTTACTATTCACTCTAATATAAATAGCAATGCTAATATGGAAAATGTGATATTATTATAATATAAATAATCAATGTGTTAATATTATATTTATAATAAGATAGCAATGATAATATAGTTCTGCAATTTCAAATTTTGGTAATATGCAAGTGTTATTCTTTATTTTCATATTACTGCTACAACTAAGGAATATAAGAAAAATACCATAGTATCTTACAAATTTTTGTCCACTGAATTTTTAGCACAAACGGAGGCGAATCTATTAAACTTATTTAATAATGATCTCTCAAATTAAATTAGTTTTAACAGAGAGTTCTTATTTGAACAATGATAACAGCAACATTAATATAACACAATAAAATGGACTTTTTGGTTGAAGTATCATGACAGTATATACAACATTTCAAAATAAGGGGCAAGGATATGATTCCAGAAGTGTTTATCAACCAGTTATGACTTTTAAACCCATAATTCCCATTGATAAGGAGGCTGGAGGTGATTAGAGTTGAGAATATTATTTTAGCTTGGAAATACTGACATGATGTTTATCCCAACTTACATAGAGAAGGGTTACAAAGGAGGGCCTACTTCTCACGTCCAGCATAAGAGAAGGGACTTTAATTGGTAACTCTGAGTGCCCTACATGGCTCCTCTCTAGCTTGTAGGCCATCGTGGACTGGTAAATCACATACAACAATGAAATTTGATGGTAACTAAATAATTGGCCGTCTGCTCTAATGGTGGGGCAAAGGAAATGTTGTTATGGTTTTAGAGTTGGCCTGCACTCACAAACATGTCAAGATTTTCAGGGTAGTAGAAGCATGAGAATTTTCTTTGGCACATATGCGTGAGAGAAAGCCAGTATTGAGTATATGTGAAGGGAACCAAGTTTCTCAATAGAAAGAAGCTGTACATAATGACAAATGCCTAGGGTATGCCTAAGAATCACAAGTGCCAAGTAGAATGGAGGTGAATTCACCAGTGCTTATGGAACCCCAGGTCAGTAATCAATAATGGGGAGTTTATTGAGAAAGAGTCAGTCGAAACAACTGCCAAACAAATGCCAATCATCAGAAACTTTCCTGTGTCTATTTCCCATTCTCCCTCCCAGTGCTCCAATCCAAAGGGGAGAAGAAATTGTAATTAACACAATGGGAGAAGAGAAATAGAGATAATTGTTGTAAAAGAGATAAGGAACTATGTACCACTTTCTCCACCTTCCAGATTCTCATACGTATATAATAAGCAGGTGAGGGAAGAAGTTTTAACTTAAAATCAAGGTTGAAATTATCACTATTACACAGACCTAAATGTTTGATTTTAAAACTGAGACTATGCTGTGTGAAATGAAGAGACTGGAATTGTTGCTACCACTTGAGATTAAAAAGAAAAACCATAAGGATCTGGATCATATTTCATTCAGGGGTAGGGGAAAGCATAGAAAGATTGAATTTAAAGGGCCTGTAGGAAGCAAGTTAATCTCTGATGACACTCCATTGAATTCTGCACATTCAATATTACAGTAGACTATTGTAAAATGAGTAATAATCATTAACAGTATGGCAAAATTATTGGATTAGTCTACAACATAATGATTTTTTTTCTTTCCTTCTAACTTTAAACTACCAAGTTATGATTCATGACACAGAATATCTTTCCTCTTTTGATATCCATTCTCTATACTGTTCTCTATTTGCCATTCTCTTGCAAAACACAATCTAATATAAAGTGAGACTCTATTTTGTCTATCAGTTGGGAAAATTTTGAACCAGGTTATAGGAATATGGTAATCTAAACAGCTTTTAAGTTATTGCATTAATTATCAGCATTCTCCTGTCGTTTATGAAAGGAGTCAGATAGAATAATTCATGGGATACTAGTATTAGAATGGGAGCCAAGCTGGCTTAAACATGTTCATCTTTGGTGCTTTCAAGCTAACGATCAAAGAGCAGCAATAGTATGAGCTTTTCCCCTCACTGGTTTGCAAAACCACACTGTATTAAACCACAACCGTCTTGTGATCCTTTAATCATCAACTATATAGTTAACAGCAATATAAATGTGCCTCAATATTTTATAGTAGCTAAGAACCTTTGTTATCTATAATTATGGTCAATACTTGGGCAAAAGGGGGAAAACTTAATTTTCTTAATGTTTTCATGCATGTTTCCTTTTTATTTGTAATTCCATTGATTGGACCTAGCTGGGTTCACTTTTCCAAATTATAAGCAAACTAGGACAATGAACTGTTAAGAAAAAAAAAACAGTCCTAACAGCTAGTTATTTTCTAAAGCCCTAATGGCAAAGATAAGAATCTTTCCAAGTTACATTTGTCTTGTGCTCTTACTTCCTCAAGGACCAGACTAACTTTGTCTTCATCGACCTTAAATCTTGATTAAGTTTTGGCTGTAAACTAATAAAGCTGAAGAATGGAAAATGGAATGGTTCATTATTGATAGAATCTTGCCTTGAGAAGCAGTAGGGGAAGGAATAACAAATGTTCTTTTATTAAATGTGCTAAGCTAATGGGTCTGATTTTTTTCAAGTTACTAACGGAATGCAGGGAACTTTAATACAGTATAGAGGGTGCATTGACAGCATAACAAGGAGTGAGGTTTCAAAAGATTTTATTTTCAGGCCTTTTTAACTAATCTTATGAAATGATACATAGCTACTCCAAACTAGACATTGAAGTCTAATGAGTGACAAAGCTGAATCTTGACTGTTCCATATTATGACCTCAAATAGAAGATGATATCATAGTGTGGTGTAGTAAAATACTTTTATTTTCATAGTCAATAGCTACTGCATCAAGAACTTATGAAGGAATTCTACTCAATAGTGATATCTATATTCCTTGTATTTTATACTCATATTATATTGAGTTTTCCATCTTGTTGTATAAACTATTGAAAGAAGCTGCTTTAAATCTCCCACTATAATTGTGCAGTTGATTATTTCCCCCCAGAAATCTGTCATATTTTGCCTTCCGTGCTTTGTGACTATGTTATTAAGTGCATATGAATTTTAAATGGTTATAACTCCTTAGTAAATTTTTATCATTATGAATGCCTCTTTTTACTTCTGGTACTTTTCTGCATTTAAGTGTAGTGTTTCTGATGTTAATATGGCTGCACAATCTTTCTTTTGAATGCAGTTAGTAAAGTGTTGTATCTTTTTTCTTGATTTTTGTGTTAAGTTTAGATGTGTCTTTTGTAAATAACTCGGAGTTCGATCTTCAAAACTTTAAAATCTTTATCTTTTAATTGGACCATTTAGTATAGTTACATTTAATATAATTACCAAAATATTTGGTTTATATCTGCCATCTTCTTTTGTGCTACATAGCCTCCCTGTTCTGTTTCTTTTATTCTTATTTCTTGGTTCCTCTTACATTGTTTGAATATTTTTATAATTGAATTTCCCCCTACTATTTGACTTTTATTAACATAATTTTACAACTGAGGAAACTGTTATAAGAAAGGTGACACAGATTTGTGGAGCTAAGATTTGAACACAGACATTGGCTTCCAGGAACCATGCTCGTACGTATTATGCTGCCGATCAAGAAAACCAACAGTGATAATCATTAAACCCACCAGATCTGTCCCGTGTTCTTTCCATAAAGGCTGGTACCTTTAAACTGAATTCCTTCACTTGAATCCTTTCTCTTTTTTTTTCTATGCTGTGATTTGAAACTTCAGGCTCTCAATTAAGCATTAAGAGTGAGGCAAGGAAACTTGAATCTGAGAAGAGATTCTATATCTTCAACACTAAGTTCCAGATGGCTCTTGCAGTTATACATTTATAAGGAACACAAATGGAAAACTCCAGTAGGGAACTAAACTATCTTTCTAACTCTCTCTCTACCATCGTAACGCACAGTTGTTAATTCTCAATGAATCTGCATTCAGCTCTGTGACTCAAACCAAGCAGATAAGGAAACAGAAAGTCATTTAAATTTTACCAAAAATCTAATTGAGATATTTTAAAAACAATTTCAAGGACTATTTTGATTTCACAGTTTTATTAAACACTCGAAACTATTTTGTAGTCTGGATGTATTTGGGTGTAGTGAAAAGAGAGGGGGTTACAGCAAAGCAGTAGGAAAGAAGATGATTGCCATAAATAATGGATAATAGGAAATGTTTCAGTTTCACAACGCGAATACTTTGTACCAGTTGTCTTGCATTTTAAACAGATGATCTAATTAAAATGCAACACCAGAATAATTGAGCTGAAATTGCCTTTCTAATATTTTTAGTTCTTATTTCATTGGGTTTTTCTCTTTGGTGAGGATAAATTTTCCTTAACTTTTCAGGTTATTATATATGATGAACAATAAAATTTTTTCTTTGGGGAATTAGTTTCCCAGTCATAATTGTAGATAGTACTGAGGAAACTCTAGAACTAAAGCGTAATATTCATTCACTATAACTTGTACATAAAGCCAAATATCATTCAGACAATTAATCTAAAAATGTGTTTGTGCAAATGCATGTGTTAATGGGTGTGTGTGGGTGTGTATGTAAGAGTGTGTGTGTGTGAATAGGTGTGGTGGTGGTTTTCGCTCATAGGGAAACATTAACAAGAAGGAACATCAATCTTAGGACAGGTTTGACTGTTTTTGTTTGATTGTTTTTGTTTCTTTTCTTTTTAAATAAGTAAATGTAATAGACTTAGACCAAATAAAGGTATTGAAAGAAGAGTCTTCCAAAACAAACTGTCATTCAAATCACGGGTTTTGAGCAAAACATTTGCAATATGGCAAAACCCTTCAGCATCTTTGGATAGCTTCCAGGGAAATATATATATTATGAATCCAGACTGGTTTGAATTTTTGACTCAGCAACTACCAACATTATTCCACTGGTCCAATTGTATCAGGAGCTTTTTTTTTCTGGGAAAGGTGGATGTGTGATTCTTATTTTATTTTATTTTATTTTATTTTATATTTTTTAAAGATTTATTTATTTTTTTATTTATTACATAC
>PVKH010044008.1:0-10657 GCA_004027955.1 Chaetophractus vellerosus | reverse complement strand
ACCTGCCATGAACATAGCCATTTTGCTGTAGGAAGTCATCTTTGATAAGTTTTGCTACCTTCCAAGTGATTTTATCTGTTTCTGCTAAAGAAGCCTTTCCCACAAGCTGTGCAATTTCTGCTAGGTCTTCTTCCTGCAGACTCTCCTTAGCTTGCTCCACAGGGGAACAAACTCTGTGAAGTGTTTCTCATAGTATGTGCTATACATACTATACATACATAGTATGTACCAAGGAACGCAAGCACTTGGTGTAGCCTATCAGCCAATATACAGAGGGGAAATGCTTTTGTTGAGCTAGTTTCTTATCTAAGCCCCAGAGCACCTGAACAATACCAAGAGTAGCAGTTGTAACTGGATCAGAAGAGTCACCACCAGGTGGAGAAACGTGCCTCTGACATGGATGAGTCGAGACTGAGCTGGCTCACCATAATTTCTTCTCTCTGAAAGCTTCCTGGTGCTTTGCTTCTTGGTTTTTTATCCATCCACTTCATTCAGTATGTATTTGTGGAGAGTCTACCATCAACTTATGGCTTAAAACAACATATGTTTCCTCTTTTACTGTTCTGGAAGCCAGATGTCAAAAATGAGTCTCACGGGGCTAAAATCAAGTTGTTAGTAGGGCTGGTTCTTTCCAGAGGGTCCAGGGCAGAATCCATTCCTTGCATCTTCTGTTTGCTGATGGTGACTGGCATTCCTTGGCTTGTGGCTGTGTCATTCATATTTCTTGCTACTGTAGTCAAATCTCCCTCTGCCTCCCTCTTATAAGAACATGTGTGGTTACAGTTAGGGTCCACCCAGTTAATCCAGGATAATGTCTCCATCTCAAGATCCTTAATTTAATTATACCTGCAACATCCTCTTTTCCTTACAAGGTAGCGTTCATAGGTTCCCGAGATTAGGATATCTTTGGGGACCATTAGTTAGTCTACCACAGAAATCTTGTGGGACAGAGTTGGCAGGTGAGTACAGATTTGTGGCTCGGGTTCCTAGGAATACTGAGCAGTCACAATAGCCCACACTCAGCTTTAACAATCTGTACACAGTTCAGATGGTTTCCACTTACCTCCATCAATGACAACTTTCTCCCTCTCACACTGCTCCAGTAAGGGATAAAAGCAGCATGGATTTCTTCTCTTCTAGGAAGGGCTCACCATTTTCTGGACTTTAGTTCTCTTAACTTTCTTCACATTTCCAGATTTATAATGGAATAAAGAAACCATTTTCATTATTAGAATGGGAACAACACTCTCATATGATTTTCTACATTCTAAGTAGAAGTGGATGTTTCTTGATTTTAATTTTAAGCATTAATTTTTATATTAAATTTTGTACTACTGAGATTTAAGCAGAGATGTATATAGCAACTTATTGGAAAGCTCCTTAAAGGATCTTTTTCCTTTATCCTGTCCTCATTTCTTCTACTCAGTATGCAAATGAAATGGCATGAACCTCAGCAACCACTTTAGACCATGCGGTAAACCGGAGAAATGATGCCACTTGTGAGGCACTAGGATGATGGAGCAGTAAGAAAGAAGAAGCCTGAGCTTTGACATCATGAGATGTATGCCAGGCCTTGACTGCTGTCCTCCTGATTTCTTTCATGGAAGAGAATAGTAAATTCTCTATTGTGTTAGCCATATTTTAGGGGAGAAGGATTCCTCTCACATGAAGCTAAACCCAAGCCTAAATGATATAGTAGGTGAACTAGAATCACACAATGAGAATCTTAGAATATTAAAGCTAGAAGAGTTCTTCGGTATTACTTTATTCCCTCCTTTAAAAAGTGGGGAAATTGAGGCCCAGAGAGGTTAACTTATATTTCCAATAAAATTATCAAATTCATGGCACTTTACTTTAGACAATATTTGAGAAAATCTCCAAATAGGCCTAGGACCTCCCAGAACAGTCATGTAACACATTTTTCTTCTTAAAGGAGGAGAAAGTTCTAACATTGACATATTAAACAAGGCAGGCAAAGTCCCTGCACACTTTTCAAGCCTTCAAGGAGGGAAAATTAATAGTATCTACTAATTGCTTGGATGAAATTCCTTTGGGATAGAAATACTCTCCTGTTGTCCTTTTAATAAGTGTGATCCTTAAATAGACAGGTGGGAATCCTGGCCCTTTGTTTCCCATATAAAGTAAAAGGAAGTTATATATGGATTTCAACATTAGGTCACTCTTTCTGCTCCAGGGTCAGAAATTAAATGAGTTGGAATACTCCCTCTTTGCCAGAAGTAACCGGAATTCACTTCCAGAGCCTTTACTGTAAGGTTATATGCAACCCCACCAAACTCATCTGCTCCAGCCTTCAAAGGAGTGACCACAGCTTTGGGATCCAAGACCTGCAGGACAACTGAAGACTCCCACTTCCAGGTTCAAGGCTGATGGCAAGATGAGTTCTATAAACATATCACTGGGCAATGTGTTTGAAAGGGAATGAATGGTACGGAAATCCTTTGATTGGTTTCTGTTTCTTGATGTCCTAAAATTTCTGTCTTGTTGCTATTAAGAAAATGAAAATCTGGTCTGATTCAGAGAGCAAGTATACTTCATTTTATTGTCTTCAAAAACACAGATCTAGGATCAGAAACTGGGATTTTTATCCCCACTATAGTGTTGATTTCATCTCACTGAACCAAACAATGAACTAGCCAAGGCCAGTCTTGCCCTTTCAGATGGACTTGGAAGCTGTCCTTTCTCCTCCTAGTGTCTTCCATCAGTCTCACAAAACTCAAGAGATTCCGCAAGTAGAAAAGTATTCTTCAGTTTCCATTAAAGTGTAATCATCTGGGAAAGCTGTCCTAGGAGGCCACATGGTCATTTACACTTCAGAATGATTGAGGCTATGAGTCTCCTCCTGCGAGAGGCATTGATGAGGAGGAACAAGGCTTAACCAAAGTACCATGGGGAAGGGTTGCTGAGCACCACAATGATTTGCAGGGGGAAGAACGGGAGGTGGGGTGGTATTTGTTGGATCAGAAGACGGAAAAAAAAAAAAAGGAAATCGGAAGTCTAAAATCAGTCTTTGCCACATTAGTTTTGCTCAGGTGGTCTCCCAGTCAGCTTGAAGCCTGTCAGCCAGATTTACTCCATGGCATCAGGGCAGAGCAGCTTTCTTGCCTAACTTGCCCGCAGGGCTCGCGGTATCTCACATCCCGGGTCTAGTTTTCTGGCAAACGTGGAGGCAGCTGTAGGCAGTGTCCTTGATGCCAGCTTGCTGGGGGAATTTTCCACAAAAGCACATGAGGATTTGTCCCACCCGACTGAGAACACTGTTTTTCTGGATGGGTCTCGGCTTATGCATGAGGAAACTTGGCACTGGTGAAGCGCTAGCTTATTTTTCTTTTTTGTTTGGTTTTATTTTGTGCTTCAGAAATAGAACAGATTAAGCTTGACTTGCTTTTGAAGGCTCCAGCCCTCTCTACAGCATACTTTAAATTCTGTTCTCCCCAGGCAAGAACGTGGAAAGTATCTCTTCTAACCTTTGTTAAAAGCAATGCAAATGCAGGGAATACTTGGGAGAGATTTTTTAAAACTTTAATTTAATTTATATGCCTTTCCTACAGAAAGATACAAGCTCATTATGAAAAATTAAAACAAACAAAAAATACAAAGAAGAAAGTAAAAATCAAGTTAGATAGTAATTAAAAGGATGAAATAAAATTATATCAGCATTGGAAGGGAAATTAGAAATAATCTAACACAACAAACTGTTTTATTGATGATGCCTCTGGGGTTCAGAGAAGTCGAGAGACTTGCTCAGGGTCGCTAGGAAGAAGAGTTAGAATTAACTGTCTTTTTATTTCTTGATTACTCTTTTTGTATTGTACCAGTGGTTTTCAAAATTTTATTTTTTCCTTTTCAGCAGTGAGACTCTTTAAGTCAACTCTTACTTGGAAACCCAACATATAACATAGTGATGTTCCAGTTGGACGGGAGCAGGTAGGGAGAGGGGGCTACATGCCTGTCCCCCCACTCCCAGGACCCCAGAAGGGTCTGGATATACCCCTAAACAACCCCTCAGATTTTTGGGAGCACAATATGATACATTTGTTAATGGTTGCATGATACCACTTGTTTGTTTATTCAGCAGCTATTTATTGAGTATTTACTATGTGCTGAGTCCTTTTGAGGTGAAAGGAATCCAGCATTGAAAAAATAGCTAAAAGAAAAGGCGGGATTGTGTGGGGTGGGAGTGAGAGTGGCACTGCTGCAGGATCTCTCTCCCAGGCTCTGTCTTCCTAGCCAGGAAGCCTTTTCCACTTTCTCCATGCAATTTTGGATATCCCGTCTAATTGCAATCAGGGACAACACTCCATCTAAACCACCCTGAGCACCTCCAAACCTGAAAGTCCTTTTCATTATTTTTTTTCTGACTTGATTTGAGTAGTTTTTTGGTCTTTCCTTGTTCTGAAAAGATTAAACATTTCTTAGTGTTCATTCAGAAACTCTTATTTCTCCTTAGCTGGTGGTGAACTTAGAAGTTGCATTGAGAGTATTTTCTGTTTCCACCTTCATTGGTGATGAGGAACTTGTCCATTCCAAAGTCTGCCATTTCAGCACATTTGGGATAAACCTCAAAGGAAACTAAACATTCTAATTTAACAGAGTTAAAAAAAAAAATCTCATTCCTGGTGGGCATAATTAAGGATCATATAACTGTTCCCTAATGTAGCTTATTATAAATTTAAAACTTATAATATAGATATTGCGTTCTTTTCCACATTAGTGAGAGATTCAAATCCCAAAGGCCATCTCTGTCCTATTCCAGGTTGGCCATGTGGCGCTCCAACTCTCCTAGCCCCTGACATTGAAACAATACAGAGTGTTGCTGTGGACACTGGGGACGAATCCTGGCTCTGCCACTTAAAATCTCTGGCACTCTTGGGCAAGCGCCTGGTATTCCTCTCCTATCTATTAACATGTTGGATATGAAATCAGGGTCATTGGGGTGGGTAAAAGAAAAAGAATCATTTAAAATGACAAAGTGCCTGGCCCACAGGTGCTTAATAAATCGTGTTCCCTTACTCCCTCTCCTTTGAATCTGAAGAATAAATTTCTTAGGACAGCAGTGATTTTACTGTGCACACGAACCACTTGAGAATTGTGTCAATGCAGATTCAGAATCAGCAGGTCTGGGGATGGGGCCTGAGATTCCGCATTTCTTCCTGGCTCCCAGTGTTAATTTACATGGCAAGAGTTAGGGCACAGGTGCTCAGGCACTTTGGACAGAAACCTGTGATTGAATCCTGGCTTTGCCAGTTGCTGGCTGGGATCTTGGACAAGGCACTATGCCATTTTGGGACTCTGTTTCTCAACTGGCATTACTTCACAGATAAAGGGACTTGAAATGAGGTAATATGTGCCAGGAGTACAGCAACATAATTATTATTGCTATTTAAGTCTACATTTTAGATATATTAAATTGCACATTAACAATACTGACATTGGGAATACAACCTGCAGCTGTTGGTAGAGGGAGCATGGCTTTTGGAAACACCCGGCATTGTGCCTGGCGTGGAGGTGAGCGATCGATGCTGAAAATGAATTGCATCGCACGGTCGTGGGTGAGAGGACGATGCTCATAGTGCAGAGGCTGGCTGAGCACCGGGCGGGGTGGCTATGGGAGGCATTTAGGCCCTGGGGAGAGCTGGGATATCTTCCCTCTTGAGCTCTCTTATAGAAGGAAAACTAAGTACTTATCCATCATTTGGGTCCCAAAAGAAGGATTTAGGCTCATTCGTTTTTATGTTTCTTTCCGTGAAAGTTGAGTTCATGTGTTAACTTGGCTGAGTCACTGGCCTGTTACTGTGCGGGTATTTGTAGATGGATCTAAATCATTAGTCAGTTGGTGGCATCTGTGGCTGATTACATCTACAGTCAGCAAAGGAGACTGCCTTTGGCAATGAGGAGTCTCGCCGTCCAATCAGTTGGAGGGCCCAAAGGGAGAACTGAGCATCTCAGCCTTCAGAGAGAAGAAACTCTACTTCAGCCAGCCAGATTCTCCTGGGGAATTCATGGCCACCTTCATTGGAGTTCCCAACATTCAGTCTGCCCTGCAGAATTAGGACTTGCCAATCCCCATGGTCACGTGTGCCAATTCCTGTAATAAGTTAATCTCTTAATATTTACATATATCTGTATGTATCTTGTTGGTTCTGCTCCTCTAGAGAACCCTAACTAATACACTTTCCTCCTGGAAAACACTATGATTCCAGGCTGTGGGATTCTTATTGTAACTGTTGGAATTGGAGGCGGGGGTTGCCAGGGCTAGGATACATGGTAAGGTGGTTCTGTGCTCATGTGGGATGCTCATTTCAGACAGGATTTCCTGCTCTGTCCCAGTTGTGTAGCCATGGTTCACAGTGAGACCAGACTCTAGCTTAGCTCCAAGAAGAATGCTATCGTTTTCTGAGGGAACTTGGGGACCTTTGCATTATAGCTCTCACATTCTCCTCCTTTTTTTTTTTTTTTTTAAGATTTAAATTCTCCTCTTTCTTTGTCTTTGACATACATTTTGTGACCCCACTTTCCTTTTGCTTTCAATTTAAAAATAATTCCATAAGTAATATATGCATGTGCTAGAAAAAAGTATGTGAGCAAAATGAAGAAAATAACTATCTCCTGAAACCCCACTACTTGAGATGAATATTAACATTCTGAAGGAATATTTTCAGAGCTGTATGTATGTGTTTATAAAGTCTACAGCTAAGAATGTATTTTCCACTTTATATATATATATATATTTTTAAAGATTTGTTTTATTTATTTCTCCCCCTCCTCATTGTTTGTGCTCACTGTCTGCTTTCAGTTTCTGTTCGTTGTGTGCTCATCTTTTGAATAAAAGGCGAGATTTATATGATCTGAAGAGAAACCAGAGTATTTGTCTTCTTTTTAGGAGGCACCAGGAACCAAACCCAGGACCTCCCATGTGGGAAGGAGGTGCCCAATCACCTGAGCCACCACTGCTCACTGCTTATTTTTTATTTTTTTAACTATATTTTGTACATTTAATAATTGAAAATATAAACAATTAAAAACTAAAAAGTAAACACAGATGAATAAATACATTTCTCAATTAAATGTACTGGATATGTATAAAATTTTTTTTGAATCAAGCCATATGTTACACAATATATTTGGTTCATTGCTCACTGCTTATTGTGCCTCTCATTGTGTTTCCTTGTTGTGTCTCTTCGTTGCGTCATCTCATTGGGTCATCTTGTTGAATCAGTTTGCTGTGTCAGCTCACCGCCTTGCTCTTCTACTTTAGGAGGCACCAGGAACTGAACCCGAGACCTCCCATGTGGTAGGTGGGTGCCCAACTGCTTGAGCCACGTCTGCTTTCCTCCACTTATATTTTTTAAGTGTTAGAAAAACCAAAAGAACATTATTTGCAATATGTAAAAATTATGTGAAATTCACATTTCAGTGTCCATAAATAAAGTTTAATTGGAACACAGCCACACCCATTTGTTTGTACATCATCTATGGCTGCTTCCTTACTATAACAGTAGAGCTGAGTAGTTGTGACTGAGATGTAGGGCCCACAAAGCCACAGATATTTACAACTTGACCCTTTACACAAAAAAGTTTGGTATAAACAATTTCTCTTTGGTAGCCTGATTGTCTGCTTAATGATATATCTTAAACATCTTTGCAGGTTAAGAAATACCTTTCTCCAAGATAATTTTAGCCTTTCATTAAAAAATAGTACATTCATTTTGTCCACATCTATTGTCTTTATCAATCATAAAATTTATTGTTTTTTCCCCCAGTTTTTATAGCATTTTCCATTTACAAAGTGTCTTATCTCGTTTGATTCTTCCAGCCACCCACTGAGTTAATCATTATGTAGTCATAAAAATTTTTGCTCGTAAGTAAAGGAAACCAACTTAAGTTTCTTAAACAAGAAGAGGGGATTGAGGAGGATTGCTTTAAGAACATTGGGGGGGTGGGGTTGTCATGGAATCCCTGGCTGGGTTGCAGCTAGGCTTCTGAAAGAGCCTGGAAAACTGTCATGATGCCTTTTGTCTCCTTAAGCTCTTACGTGTGTCTGTTTTTCAATCTTTTTGCATAGATCATTTTCCTCTGCCTCTCACTTCAAGTGGTGGAATCTGGCTAACAGCTGGAGCTTTTATGTTATTGGTCCCACCATTTTGAGGGGACCTAATATTTTCCTTTTGGACCCAATTCTGAATATTACCAGGGAAAGACATGTAGTTGGTCCAACTTTGGCCAAATTTGACTCCTGGTCCAACAACTGTAGCTATTGTAGAAAATGGCTGCTGAGGAGCCTTGTACAAAGTGACTGCTCTATAAATTGGGGGACAGTTAAGTGGAGTAATTGTGAACCCAGGCAGACATGTCAAAAGGTATTTATGCCTTTATATTGCTCCCATTTTACAGAGGGAGAAATTGAGTCAAAGACACTAAGTGAATTGCTCAGGCAGCAAAGTAATTTGTCAAATTTAATTACACAGACTCCAATTCCCAGTTTTCTTTTGAGCATACTAGGCTGCTACCGTTGTTCGCTGTGGATTTGCAACATTACAACAGTAGCATCATAATTTGTGCTGCAGATCATGTTTTGCTTGTATCTCATCTGGTTGCTTGATACATCATTGAAAGATGGGAATTCCCTCTGTGCCTTTTACTTTGTTTCCAGGCTGCAGTTGGGAACTAGATGGATAGACACAGGTTTTGGAATTTTCTCCTGGTTGTCTGCTGTGCTCAGAGTGCTTTGATCCATCAATGGAAGGAAATTGAATGAAAATTATCCACATGCCAATCTGGGCTGGCATCTGATCGCTTAGCCCAGCTTTTATCTTACATCTTGTGTCTAATGCCAGCAACTAAATCTCCAAGCTCGATTAGAAATGGTTACAGCCCAGTGAGCATGAGTCCAGAAAATGCCTCGACATGATGTTTCATCAGTGAGAACTGTAGCCTCAAAACCTGCTCCGGAGCCAACTGAAGACTCCTCAGGTACCACCGACTTATGCGGGGTCAGTTGTTAGATAAAATATGTCATAATTTTATGGATTTTTTCTAAGTTGAATGAGTAAAATGAGACATGTTTTGTAAAATGTAGAAAAGTCTTAGAAATTGGAGGCTGGCTGGAAAAAATTGCCTTTGTGGAGAACTCAGATGTGGAGAACAGGTGCAGTGGGAATTTGTTTTTGTTGCTCCAATAACCATTCTTTTCCTCATCCTTCCTTCCTCTAACCATATCCTGACTACCCTTTTACCATGTAGTTTGGGCTGGGACTGATTAACCCAAGAGGTAGGCCCTGATTGGCCAAAGCCAACCTGTTCTGCCCGCGGTTGCTGTTACTGGTTTGGGTTTAGTTAAATGACCCATTTCAGAACAAGGAAAGAGATCCCAAGACCTAGGTATGTGTTATTGGAACTGGTTTGTTCTTTCCCCTGGATTGCTTAGACTAGTTTGGGGCCTAGAATTGAGGCAGCCATTTTGTTGTCATAAGAGCAAAACTTGAGCTGCTGTGTCTGGGTGGGGGGATGGACACCATATGGAGTTGGATGACGAAGCTGCCCCCAGGGAAGATAAAGCTAAGAGAAGAAAGAAACAGGGCCCATGGCAATAATGTCTGAGCTACTGAGTCAACAAGCTTCATTTAAAATCTGTCCTAACTCTGCATATATATTGCTTAAGCCATTTGAGCTGAGTTTTAAGTAATTTGCATAAAACATGTCTATTCAATACAATAAGTGTACATAAGTGTCTACTCTGATATCTGAATAGATTGTGCTTGCCTGGTAATTCAACTAGCTTCTTCCAAAGGTTTATCACGCTATAAAAGTAGGCTTATTATTCCCATTGGTAACTCGATGGCCAATGAGTGCTGCACAGTCCAGAAAGGAGTGGCAAGCAGAGCTCCCAATTTGGACTCAGTTTTTTCTTTTGTGTGGCTAGTGTACTTTATTCAGGGTTGGGAGATGAATGATTGCTTTTTTGACAGTATTTTCTATATTTTGACAAAAGGAAAAGACTTATATATCAAACTGTAAAATTACTCCCTTTTGTCTTTATGGTCTACCTTTAAGAATTTTCTAGTGAATGTAGACCTCAAGCCTGAGTGGTATCTTCTCTGACTTTTGACTAAAGATGTTTCATTAGGGGTGATCTAGGAGGTAGGGAAAGTCTTGATGAGTCTGCATCATTCAGTACAATCACTTTTCCCTTGTGAGTAATTGGCTTAGAAGGGTGCAGGTAACCCAATTTTGACCAATGAGCCAGGAATTGAAGTTGGCTGGGGGTGCAGGTGCTTTGGGAAAAGGTTTCTTAGCTCTTCAGAGAGCAGGGACCTTGATCTCATTGGGTTGCTTTATCTCTCAACTTCTTATATGAAATTTTAAGTTGGTCGTCAGGTTTTTACAAGTTTTTCTTCATTTATGCCACAGAAAGTATCCAGATGCATTCTGCCAAGGGCCACGTGAAGCAGGGAAGAGTTGGTTCCCCCAAGGAAGTATGCTGAAAGCCAAAAAAGAGAAAATAAACACATTTACTATAGTTCATTTTCATTTGCCTGGACATCCTGATTCTCTGTGACCACTGGGGTTGGAGGAGTTATGCATGAATACTGTCTTAGTAGACTGCTGTGACAAATACCACACAATGGGTTGGTTTTGG
>PVKH010044007.1:0-10647 GCA_004027955.1 Chaetophractus vellerosus | reverse complement strand
TTTGACAGCGAACTTCTCCCAGGAACTCATCGAGGACCCTTCATCAGTCTTTCATCGGAGCCCCTGGCTTGCAGCCTGCCAGCGGAACCTGGACTTGTGTATCCCCACGGTCACGTGAGAGACTCTTATAAAATCTTATATTTTTAACAGAGATCTCGTGTTGATTCTGTTTCCCGAGAGAACCCTGACTAGAACACCAATATAAGTGCTTATTTAATTTTTGGCCATTTGATAGATCTCTTTTAAGAATTTTTCATATGTTAACTTAATATTACCACCCAGAGGTATGAAAATATACACTAAACAAACAGACAAACACATAACAAGTTAAGACATACAAAGAGAAACATAAAGCTCAGTAATTTGATTCATAATTCTTACTCCTTCGGTATGGTTCTCTCCAAGCTCTCATTCATTTCACATCTCTGATTTTTAATGCTTTTAAGATCTCTGGAATCAATGTTGCCTGCAATACATAAGCTTGTGCTTGGAAACACTTTTATTAGTAACCAGCAACCAGTTAGGAATAGTTGAGCAATATAAATGCAGTTAAGCACTAATATAGCAGTTTAGACAGACAGACATTTAATACTTATATATTCTGGATTACTCTTCAGGAGTATACTTAGAGAAGCTCGAAGTTCAGGAGTAAGCTAATGATTCAAAACTGAAAGTTCATTTTAACACCTTGATAAAAATTCTGCTCAAAATAAAATGTTACTAAAACTTAAAACATTGTCAAAATAACATCCCATTTAAACTCTTCCACAGTTTACACAAGTATTATGATCTTTCAGTTTTGTAATATATTTTTAATTGCAAGCTTACAAAACTGCTAGCATTTTTTTCTACTTTTTTTTTTTTTTAAGAGTTGTCCGGTTCAGTTACTAAATTTTTAACAGCACCAATTTTGTTAATGTGGCTTTCCAGACCTAATTAGAATTAACATGGAAACAGAAGAGAGAACATTAATATTGCTAAGTTTTTCTACTTCTCCAACAGCTAAACTAATTCTATCAGTTCCCACTGGCCCACAGTCGCACCCTCCATGCAGCAGAGTATTTGGCGAGTTGCTGCCAGGATGTTTTTCCTATCTTAGTTAACTGCTACTCCCAGCAGTGTTTTCAGGGATCCCTGTATCATGTGGAGTTCCACAACAGTCAAGCAAATGGGTGACTCATATTCTCATAGGCAGTGCCCACTCATCCAGAAGGGCAGCCACCCGTCCCCACATGGACATTACAAGCCAAGCCTGGATTTCCCGCATGGATTCTCCTTTCCCTGACCTCATGCCCACTGCTGCTGGGGGTCCTTTGGTCTCCTGGCTGGCTCACCAATTGTTACAACCCAATTCCTGAGGGCACGAGTTGGTGAGGCTGTGAGACCAAAGAACACACCTGGCATTTAGTCAGGCATAAGCTTTATTGGGACTTACGGGCAGGAGAAAATCTTTGATGGCAGTGGGTCAAAGAATGAATGAAGTTAGCACTCCTCAAAGAGATGAGAAAATGAGGGGTGATATATAAGGGGTTTCAGAACAAGGACATTCCATAGGGTATGAGAATAGAGTTCCTACAGGGTCATGTGAAGTGTATACATGGAATGTGGTGATATTTTCACTATGTCCCTAGGAAGGACGTTTTACCAAGGACATTCTCTGCTTTGGGAAGATCATAGTTTACGATGACATCTATACATTCTCTTCCCTCTGGGGAGGATTATTAACCTTTAACTTATGCCTAGGTCACACAGGTGGCTATGTGCTGAGGACTTTTAGAGGGCGCCCTGGGTCCCCACACATATGCTTTCTCATTTATGGCTTAAAGCATCTGTCTGAATCTACCCAGAAAACTCAGGCAACTTGTTGAAGGTCATAAAGCTAATAAGTGGCAAGACCAGGTTTAAAACCAGAGTCTATCTGTCTTGCAAGACAGTGCTTTTCCTACTAGGCCACATGGCCTCCTAGGAGGTAGAGGGATGCTGCTCACAGAATTGGACAGAAGGAAAGAGAATTCTGCAAGAAGACAGGCTCTGTGCTCCAAGCGCAGACTGCCTCAGAACCTCACCGAGCTGGTCTGCAGGAGACACATGCCAAAGAAAGACCACTGGAAACATATTTCAGGGTTAAATGTGTTTGATGTCTTTTGTCATATTATTTCCTTATAATTCTTCAAAGGAACTCTGAAAGTGAATCATTTTAAGAAGTTCTAGGACCAAAAAAGCGGGAAGATAAACTAGAAGCAGCAGCAAAGGTTTGACACACTGTTGGTCTTATTTGTACTATAGAGTCAATTTAGTGATATATATTTTTCTGTCATTTAGGTAAATCTTCACATAGTGTGCATGAAGAGTTTCTGTTCTCATATATTAGAATTTTGGGGTTTAATGAAGGAACAAAAAATACTCCCGTTAAATCACAACCAAATTTCCTATAATTTGAGAAAATAAGTTCCTTATCTTATATTTTAAATTCAAATCTAAGTAATTAAGCTTCATTGCAAAAAAAAATAAAATTTCCTCTCAATTCTATTTTCACCCTGCTCTAATCTTATCACCCATCACTTGGAGGTCCCATGAACATTTATTTTCCCCCTATATACATTGTTTTTCTGTCCCTCTGCCTCTTTCATTATGTGTATTTCAACATGCTTCTAAAACAACCACTTCATTCAGTCAATTCAGTGAAAAAAGAAATCAGTAAAGCCAGTTGCTAGGTTCCTTATAGACAAAACATCCAGCTGATTGACCAGATGTTTCACTTATCAACTGTTTGTTTTGGCATTATTTAGACATAGACTTTGTCTCCTTCTATTCTCCCTTTACTGAGTCTGCTTCAATTGCTTTTGTATTATCTTTTTTTTGGCTTTCTTCTAGCTTCTTCCTTTCACTTTGGATTGTTTAAACAGTTCTACTTATAAATGCATTCTTCAATTGATCTGTCTGATATGTGTCCTAAATAGTTTAGCATAAAGTATATATGCTATTTATCTTGATATTCAAAGTCTGTGTTCCAATAGCTTGAATAAAATTTTGAATTGAATTGGAATTAGATTCAAGGCCACATGCACTAAATTGTTTATTTTTCATATCTGAGCCAGCTCTCTATTAGTTTTAGAAAATACATGTGTGACAGCAGAGAGAAAACAAAGTCAATTGTCAAATATGTGGGTACTGATATCTTGCTTCTTTATGATTTAACTTCAAACTTTGCTTCTCTTAGATTTCATGGTCCAGTCATCATATCCATCTGAAAAATCTCAGAGCTGATTAAACACATTTTTTCTGCTTAGTTTCTAAGTGCACCTGAGCAGCAAAACTTGGCTTAAAAATAGCACAAAACTACTCAGAATGGAATCAATTTAAATCTTGAAAGGGACACTCAACACTGCACACTTTCAGAATATCACTATACTTCATTAGTAGATTAGCCTTCCTACGCCTTTCTCCTCAAATTAACAACAAGCCATTCTCTTTTATCATTCATATCATGGCCTCTCAGAACATTCACAGAGAAAACAAATGTAGTGGGGTGAGAACAGTTTCATGTTTACACTACCAGTTCTGAAAACCTGCCTGCGTCTGCACATACTTACTCAGTCCTCGTCTCTGACCAGAGAGAAAGTGCCTCTGTTCCTCCGCCAGGCCAGCTCCTCCCCAGGCTCTGGACCTCATCCCCTCTCTCTTCAAAGGCTTTGCTCCTGCAATTATGCCCCTTTTCACCTCCATCACCAATTTCTTCATCTCCGTAAGATTAGCACACAAACATGTCTCAGCATCACCCATCTTTAAAACAAAACTCATCTCTTGAGCCCACATTCTTCTTCAGCTACTGCTCTGGATTTCTTCTCTCTCTCTACTCTTCTTTCATCTCTCCTTAATTCCTCAGAAAATGAAACTGTTCTTGCTCTCTCCACTGTTCTACATACTATGCTCTCTTCAGGTCATTCTAATAAGCTCGTATTCCTTCTGCTCCACTGATATCTACCTAAACCCAATGTTCACTTCCCAGAAACACCTGAAAAGGCTGACCACTGCATCCTTTATAAAACGCATACCTCGCCAGGCTTCTGACAGTGCTGGTTTCCCTCGCTGTAGCTGTTTGATATACTTATCAATTCCAAAAATCAATATTGAATCATGCTTATAAACTGATCTGTTAATCTGGGCATGATTAAGTTATGATTAGGGCGTTGACTGGGCCACGTCAGTAGGGCGTTGAGCCCCACCCCTTGGTGGGTGGTGGAATCAGATGTAAAAGGCATGGCAAAGGGCAGAGGGAGCAGATTTGAGAAGCAGGGTTTTGAGAAGCAGTTCTGATGTTGGAGAGAACACCCCAGGAGAAGAGAAGGGAGCCGTTTGCCTGATAGTCTACAGGTGACCTTGTAGAGGAAGCGGAAGAGCTAAGCCCGGAGAGAAACGCAGCCCTGGGAAGAGAGGAACCCAAGAAACCTGAACCCTGGCAAACATCGGCAGCTGGCTTGCTCCAACACGTGGCAGTGGATTTTGGTGAGGGAAGAAACTTATGCTTTATGGATTGGTAACTGTGGGCTTCTACTCCACATAAATACCCTTTATGAAAACCAACCAATTATTGGTATATTGCAAAGGCACCCCTTTGGCTGACTAATACACTCGCCTATTGTACACTTTTCTTGCTCTCCCTCTTCTAGCGGGGTCTGGGTGTTGCAGTGGCAGTGGGCGCCATCATGTAATGTCTCTGCCTGTGTAATCTCATGCCTTCAAACACCATCCATATATTGATGATTCTAGATTTTTTAAATCTAGGGTCTGGGTTTTCCTGTTTGAACCCCAGAATAATCTATTGAGCTGCCTCTGTCCAATCTCTGTGTGGGTAATACACACCACAAACTTGACATGACCATAATAGAATTGTTGTTTTCCCCCCAAACCCATTCTCTGCCAAGTGTTCACCATATCAGTAAATTAGGAAGTTGTTTAGTCTATTAATCCAGGTATCATTTTTTATTATTCTCCTTCTTGTGTACCTTGTATCCAAACTGCTAGTAAGTTTTTTCAGCACTACTTTGAAAATATATACTTAAATCTAACTGCTTCTCTCTACCTCCTGCTACAATCCTGGTATAACCTACCATCATCTTGTATACAAACTACTTCCATACCTCCTGTCTCTCTACTTCCACTCCTGCCTCCCTATAATCCATCATATATCACTGGAAAAATCTTTCTAAAGCATAAAGTAGAACATGTTTTAAATCTCTACCTAAAATCTTCCGTTGCTTACCATTACATTGTTTTTCACTTTGTTCTCTGTCGTTTTGGCCAAATTGATGGTTGACTATAGTTTTCACTGTAGTAACTACAAATACTGTAGTTATACACTATGCCAGAAAATTCTATTATATAAGAAACTTGATGTAAGGGATTTTATTTGATTCATGTCTGTATTCTTTCCCTCTCCTGAAAGTTACAATAATATTATCTTGTATATTTTCTGTTCAGATGTTTGTGGTATAAAACTAAAAAACAACTGAAATAGTCATCCCTTAAGAGAGGTTAAAAATATAAGGATTAGAAAAATTGAAATATTAAATACTGCTATTTACTATTTTCTGTGGTAACGAATTAGATTTAAGCACAGTTTTTAATTCTACTCTCTAGGGAAAATAAAATCAACCTTAGTGTATTAGTCAGCCAAGGGGGTAGTGATGCAAAGTACCAGAGATCTGTTGGCTTTTATAAGGGGTGTTTATTTGGGATAAAAGCTTACAGTTACAAGACCCCAAAGAGTCCAACTCAAAGTTACTTCCTCATCAAAGTCAGTTGCCACGTGTTGAAGCAAGGTGGTATACCACCTCTGCTTGGTTTCTCCTTCATTCTTCCTTTTAAGGCTCCATGGGCCCTGCTTCTTCTGATCTCAGCTGTAGGCTGGTATAGGGCTAGTCTCTCTCTGGGCTCAGCTGCTCTGGTCTCTTCACAAGGTCAGCTGTAAACCATCAGGCAAATGGCTCATCTTTATTCCAGGGACTGTAGGATCAAAGCTGACAAAGTTCTCTCCTTTTGGTATCAATGGAGCTTCTCTCTTCCCATGTGTATCTTCTTCTGTTGTTTTCTTGAGTGAGTGTTGGTTTATATAGCCCACCAAGGGGGCAAGGACTGAAACTGAGTTACACTCTACTGATGTGGTTAAAGCCTTACTCTTACCATAATTTAATCAAAGACATCTCAGCGGAATCTAATGCAATCAAAGATTACATGCCCAGAGGAACAGACAGGTTTACAAACACAATCTCTCTTCTCGGAATTCATAAATAATCTCAAACTGCCACATATACTGAGAATATTATCCTGCATATGGTATAGAACATTTTCTGCCTATTTTGATAGAAATATTGAAAATATTATTTTCTTCCTGAGATGTTCAATTGTTGCATGATATTGAAGATTGTAAGAGAGCTAGGGACAGGACAAGTTGAGGTTTATGTGACTGGTGTATTCTTTATTTCACTCATAATGCTATGAATTTCACCTAACATAAATGAAATAAATTTCCAACAACTTGTAGTTCTCATGAGCAACTCTCTTCATCCCATGGTCCAGTTCCATTTTTATTTAGCAAATCTTGTAATGCAAGGAAAAACACAAAACATTCACAATTTCACTGTGTAATATTTATTATTTTTGTCTCATTGTAATATCTGCTAAATAAGCCAACTATGTAAGTAATATTTTTATTATTGAGGTAAAAAGGGAATTGTATATTCTTTAATCAATGGTCAGCTAAGTGTCCAAATTATCAGTTTCCCATAATTTTCTCTAACTCTAAGCTAAGGAAAAGAAGCAAGTTGTAGGCAATCTTAATTCAGTTACTTAAGAATAGCATATAAGTATATTAAAATGTTTCATGCAGATCCAATACATACACCTTTTTGACATGAGTTCTCTTTTTTGACCAAAATCTGATTTGATCCTTTGGATTGTTAATGTTTGTCCTGATATGGACATTTTACTTTCAAGGAGATTCTGAAACTACTTTTTATGGAAGCATCAAGTAATTAGAAATGGAATACTGATCTGAGTGTCTTTTCCACTGAGTTGTCTTTTGCAACGACTTTTCTCTTTAGTGGCAAAAATTGCTTTACAATGCCCATGACTGGATTTTAAATGTGATTGTCAGCCACAACTCAGCTTCACTCATTGAAGGTTAGTTTGCATACAGTCAATAAGCATCGTTGTGTATTATGCTTCTTATATTGTTGCTGTTTACTAAAGACTCACTGATTATATTAGGGGATTGCTATCACCATAATTATTAAGTTCCTTTGTGGGAGTCTCAGGGATAATCTCTTTCTATTGTAAACATTGACTTGTTCTGATATTTTCTCTGGCTCATCTATTTTCTACTGATTTCTAGCTTATACATAAAACTTTCTGTTTTTAACCACCTGGCATGTTCTGTTCCAAATATGGTTTTACAACTATCTTTATTATAACAGCAACAGAGAATTTTTATTACTTTTGTGTTATCAGGGAACTTGCTTTTGTAGGAAGTGGAAATATGTTCAGTGGTATTAAATTTAAAATTGGATCAGGAAATTAAACTGATTTGTAGGAACCAGTTATTATTATTTTTTTTAGATATTCAAAATACAGACATTGGTTCATAGGGTGACACATTTGTTTAAAAATATAGGCCCATGGGCTTTCTCTGACTCAAGGATAACACAGATGGGTCAGCAATAGCTATGTGGGCTAAGGATAACCTTAGCCTTATAGAATTGTTCATGGTAAGGCATAACCTGGCCTTATTGAATTGTTCATGTTGAGATTGCAAGCATTGTAATAAAAACAAGCTCTACCATAACGAAAAGAATCAAGAGGTATTCTTTTATAGCTTGCTTATCATTTTTCATTTTAAAATGGACATTCCTTAGAAAATAATCACTGTCTAAAGCAAGGCTAACCTGAATATTATCCTGTGTCTTCAGAAATAAAAGCAAGAATGGAAATATATATTAGTATCAAAAATTCCAACAGGATGGTTTTGTTAAACATCACGTCCTCATTTTAACTTTACAATCACCACCAATTGTTTTAATTACACATCGTAATTAGTGACATTTTTTCTAAACCAATTTTCATTTTGTTGCTAATATTTACCTAAATTGCATAACATATAAATGCTGCATCCACTAAAGTTATCTATCTTGGTAAATGAAAAATTGCCACTATGACACAATCTTCTGGGCAAAGCCACTATTTCTCTTTGATATATTATTTGGCTGTACATGATGTGTTTATGAGAGATATGAAGGTAACTGGAAGGGTCAGACTGGAATATTAACATTTACGTCTGACCTTCCTAATCAGAAAGTTATTCTTTCTGACAAAGGAAATGGAATACAACACTCCCCATTTCCACATCCTGGCAGAGAATAGAGAAGCAGGCTGACATCTCTGGTTTACAGGGAAAAATTAGTATTTTTCAAGGCCTAAAGGAGGCAGTTAGATTGTATGAATGTCAAGTGATAAAGCTGTACTCCAGGTGAACTTTGAGCAAGTTCATAAACAAGTACCAAAGCTGGTACCTTGATATAAAGCAGTGACTCTCCAGTTACAATCTCATGTGGTATATAGAAGAGGATTAGCAAAACCTTGGAAAAGAGAAATACAGCCTGGACCAGAAGAGAAATTATTCTCTTAGCCATATCTTGTAAAAATTTTCACCAGTTTTGTAGTGAAAGGAAACTAAATGTATGTCAGAACTCTACTAATTCAACCATATAGCTTCCAGCATTTTAGATATTTGTGCTCAAGAAAATAGTATGGTAAAATGTACTTTTTCTTGATTTTGTTATTTGGGTTTGGTCTTTCTTAACTATTTTATTGTATTCATAATGTCCCAAGTTAAGAATTACCACGATTTCTAGAGTCCTGGACGAAGTGGGCTTTACCTCACCATTTCAGTCACGTGGTTCGTATACAACATGGACAAAACTACATGAGAGTTGGTCCTTAGACAATATTTATTACAAATTCACACACACACACACACACACACACACATCAATTTATAGTAGAGTAGGTTACCATTATATACTGTTTGGGTTATCTGGATTTATATTAGAGGTCCCATCAATGTGAGTGCCATTACTCTTTTTATTTTATTTTTTATTTTTAATCAATTTTTTTTTAGGATACATCCATTACATGAATGTTACACAGAAATTTTAGGGGTACCCATATGCCCCACTTCCCACACCTCCCACAACCTCCCACATATACATCCTTCATTAGCCTGCAATAGATATACACATTTTGGGGCTTTGCTACTAAGCATGGACCACAGTTCAGACTGTAGACCACCCTCTCTCCCACACAGTTCTGCATGATGCATGATGATATAAAATGGCCTATATCCTCCATTACTCTTATTTTAGATGTCAGGGATCATCTAATGCTAAGGCAGAAGGCAGCAAGAGACTTAAATTCTGAGCTTACTTACATCTTGATTAGGTTCAGATACTGGACTTCTCTGCCAAAGTAGCTGTTTTAGTTTGATAGACTGCTTAAAGCAGATACCATGAAATGAGTTGGCTTTAAACAATGGGAATTTTAAAAAAATATATTTATTTATATATTTAACCCTCCCTCTCCCCATTGTTTTGCACTCACTGCCTGCTCTCTGTGTCCATGTGCTGTGTGTTCTCTGTGTCTACTCATCTTTGAACCAAACTCAGTACCTCCCAAGTGGGAGAGAGGCACTCAGTCACTTGAGCCACCTCAGCTCCCTGCTTTGTTGTGTCTCTCATTGTCTTTCCTCTTTGAGTCTCCTTGTTGCGTCATCTTGTTGCATCAGCTTACCACGCCTGCCCATTGTGCCAGCTCGCTATCTTGCTCATCTTCTCCAGGAGGCACTGGGAACTAATTCAAGACATCCCTTGTGGTATGTGGGAGCCCAGTCACTTAAGCCACATCTGCTTCCCAACAATGGGAATTTATTAGCTGATAGTTGAAGCTATGAGTATGTCCAAATCAAGGCATCATCAAGGTGATGCTTTCTTCCTGAAGACTGGCTGCCAATGATCCTTTTTCCTCCATCACATGTCAAGGCACATGGCAGTACCTGCTGTGCTCTCCCTTCTCTTCTGGGTTTTGTTGATTTCAGCTTCTTGCTTCTGTGGCTTTCTCTCTTTTTGTCTAAATTTCATTCTTTTATTTATTTATTTATTAATTGGTTACATATCCCCCCCTTTCTGCTTGCTCTTGCTGTGTTCATTTCTCTGTGTTCTTCTGTGTCTGCTCTGTCTCCCCCGCCGCGGCGACGCGCCGAGCCAGGTCACCGCACAGGCAGCTCTGCCCCGCTTGTGAGCAGGTCTGCTTCCATCCCCGGGTGGCTTTTTTGCTCCGTTCGCAGGCGGGTCACCCCGCCTATGGCGGCTTTGCCCTCTCAGGTGGTCTGCCCACTCGGAGAGGTCCCCGGGAACCAAACCTGGGGCCTCCCATGTGGTGTACCGGCGCCCTATCCACTGGGCTATACAGCCAGCCCCAATTTCATTCTTTTATAAAGGACTCCTGTAAGAAGATTAAGACCCACCCTGAGCCACACCTTAACTGAAGTAACCTCATAAAAAGGTTCTATTTACAATAGGTTTATGCCCACAGGAA